>LQRL01170176.1:5736-17249 GCA_001703475.1 Hydroides elegans | reverse complement strand
AAATAGTATGTTAATGAAATAATATAAGTATATATATATATATTAATTTAATTTAAATAATATAATGTATATCAGTTTTCAATTTTAGGGTACAGAATAAACTAGATAACAATATCACAACAAAGGAAAACCGGAAAATGTTGATACGCGCATTTTCCTATCCCCTTTTACCGTTCCCGATGAGATCATTTCGACATAAACTTTATCAAGCATATTACATTCAGTTACAATTGATATTGAACCCTGACTTGTATCACTGGCATATACAGTACCAAGTACCAATGTATTATCTTCATTTTCTTCATGTTCAGTCCCATGTAAACGCCGGACAATATTGGCGTAAAACCCACCTCTTTCCCCTACTGACGCCATTAATGACGCAGAAAATGAATAAGTTGCATCATGAGGACAAACGAAATAATTCATTGTGACGTCATAATGAGTATCTATATTGCTGAGGATTCCGTCAAAGTGTATGTGGTCTCCAATATTGTAGACTCTATCTTCAGTTGCGAAGGCTGTAAACCCTATCGCATTCAGTGGTATATCTTCAAAATAGACAACAAAAATATGATTAAAATCACTTTCTGGTAGATATATCATGCATAAATGATAAGCTATTTACATTTATTTTTAGCATACATCGCACACATGGAATAAGAGTAGGGTCAAACAGTGAAGTGTTGTATTAATAACCCCTTCTTCCCAGAGTTGGTGGGTGTAACTGACATAGCTTTTCGTATCACTCTACTTATACAGAATATGAGTTCCTTATCATTGAACATGAAATGTGTAATTCAACTCCTGATTTCATGGTAAATCGAAGATTTTATTTTTGATACTTATTCCGTGTGAATTATTCAATTATTATTGCTAATATCGTTTAATAATATCTAAATTTAACTTTTATCATGTGATGCCCTTACTCACCCAAAAGGCACTGGTAATAAAACAACGTAAAATCAGCATCAGGCGGATCATAGCAAGCATTCAACGTTCCATAATGATTCCTATAAGTACACTGCGTTTTATTATCACATGACCTTTTAATCTCCATCCAATCTGCGGGGTCATTTTCTTCAATAAGTTCAAAACAGTCATCGTTTAAATTAGGTTGGGGACAGTCCGTACTCGGTGTTGAGTATTGACCGAAGTACACGTGTGTGACGTTGATTATTCCGCCATTGTCGCAGCTTAATGTGATGTTATGGGGAGTGCAGCCGTATATAGTGAAGTCATCTGAAGCAAAAATATATAATATTATAATCATTATTAAGTATTTAGGTGCAATCAAATATAATTTCTATTCAAATATTTAAACTACGAATAAAAATATTCAATTTATATTTCAATCTTCATGCGAATGGTAGCAAGATACACACTCAATAAAGCCAAGGAAATAATCTTATCAAGATCAATCTAAAGAACATGTTTGCATTTTTAAAATCATGAGTATTATGTACTCAATCTTTAAAAAATTCAACAGAAAATGATAATATCACAGGATATAGTTTTTAATTGTAAATTCATTGTATTATATTTAATTTATCATATGAAATAGTTAATCTTACATAATTCTTGGTTTTGACCGTAGTACATGTTATCATACAAAGATGATAATTCTTGGTGCAGCCTGCTGTTTTCGCTCTTCATTTCTTCTTGTAGGTATTTCAGTTCTGAAAAGAATGAATAGTGAACGCACTTGAAGCATATATTCATGTTTATTTTAAAATGGGTGAGCATTTTTATATGTTTTCTTTCATATATATGTTTAAAGAAACAGGCTTTCCACAATAAATGTAAAACAACTTTGAATAGAAGTCTATTTGTTTTACCAAGAAAGCTACATGTGTTTTGCATCATACTCCTATATATGTTTCTGAATCAAACTTTGGCTGTAAATTCACTGGTGATTTTAACGACTGGTAAGTAACGGTAAGCTACATATTAATCAGATTTGACAATACAAATTTGTACGATGATTTTTTTCTTTTTATTTTAGTGTTGAAACATTACCATTCTGCAGTTGTTTTATTGTCGCTTCCTGTTTCGAGATAAGTTGCAAAAGATCGGATTTAACATTTTGCGTTTCCTCATCGTAAGCACCATCTTGATTCGCTGCCTAGTGTGATATTAAACAAATGAATATATTTTTTAGAAAAACAATAATATACTATGAATTAAATATCTGAACACATTTTCCGAGAATTAAAATTTGTTTTGAAATTCAGCTCAATTTGCAGAAAGATATTGGCATTTTTTCAATAATATTCAATGGTGTGTACTCGCCACCCAAAGAAACACCCTTTTAAATGAATTTGCGGTCATGCATTTTTGCTATCCGTGTGAAATTGAAAGTAATTTAGTGAAAACAGTTTTGCTGACGATAGCTAAATTGTTTTATCGTAAAAGGACATGCGCTCTCGAAGTTTAATACAAAAGCTGCGAAAGCGTGTCTGTTTTGTTTTTTTTATACCAAATTCACTTGACGGAAAAGCGCATAATTTAAACAAACAAATCACGTGATTTTTTCTGCAAGTGAATTGGTATAAACACGTGACAAGCACGCTTTCGAACTGTTTTGCCTGTTTCGGGTGAAAGCGCCTTAACATTGTTCGCCTTCAATTTCAATTTCAATGACCGCACTATAGCAAATAAAAATGAATCAAACTAAGTAGAATTCTAATTACAAACCTCACAAGTGTCCTCTATAGCGTTTATCCCAGTCATTACAGAAATAAACATATACATGTATATGATTAACATTAAGAAACTGCATGTGTATTCCCACATTTTGTATCTTGGTTTTATATTGCCAGTTGCCTATGCATAGTAGATTTTTCAATGGTTAAACGTTTGAGTGGTTGAATATTTTGAACTACAATTTTATATCATAATAGAGACTAAAGGCACGTAGTTTATTAATTGTTAAAGTGTGTATCCGATTATATCACTTTGACACAATTTAATCAACAATTCATAATAATGAAAAAAGACACATATATCTTGGTTCCTTATGACATTTATCCATTGCAATGATATTCTTTAAGTGTAACCTATTTTATATTGAAGGCACTTCATGTCAAAGATTATTGAACGTTTTTCTCATTTTGTGCTACACACAGCTGAACTCACAACATGTGATTTTATGTTCGATTAAAGTATTGACCATTTTTATCGGACGAAAATAAATGCCCTTAACGGCCTATAGACTCTACTGAACGACAACTGCGGTAAGCTAAGGCCAAGTTAAACCCATGTTACTTTAATATGACATGCATTCTATACAATTGTCAAGAATATATGACTGCACATAATTTCAAGGTCCGAGGTAAATGCATCCTTCATATGTAAAGTTAAACTGATATAAAGATATGTAATTTTCTTCTAAATGTATTTATTTGTATTCATTAATGCAGAGTGAAGAGTCCAATGGAAATGCTCACATACATTTCTCAAATATTGGTGAAAAGTCTTTGCAGAGCACAATTGACATTTAGAATAAATTAAAAACAATGAGAAATTATATAACAAATGTTTTTATTGTTCAAATAACTATTTGGATTGTGTCGCGGATTTAAGACAGACACAACACGAACAAAAAACTTATATCTACAAGAGGGACTTACATGTATACGTTAAGCTTGAGTAAAAATGAATAGTCTATGCTAATCGTAGAATTCTATTGATTATCTAAGATATATGCATTGCTTATGGGATCATCCATATGAATAATTATGAGTACATGTATTTCTTACACAGCACCAGAATATTATATAGACTATTATGTCCTTAACATGGAATATTTGCAATGATTGCATTGTGTTATCTTGAAAGAAATATGCCAAATATAATGCATGGAGATATCCGTACAGCATTATTATAATTAAAAGTACAGGAGTCCCAACGGGCTCATTTTAAAATAGTACTATAAAACTACTTTAGATCTGATAGCTTCTTGCATTTATTGAATGGTTTTATTCTTAATCGCCGGCAAGGAACACATAAAATATCAGGTGAAAGACGTCCCTAAAAATAGGGCGCCCCTATATATAGGGACGGTCGTCCCTATTTATAGGGGCGCTAGGGTGGTTTTGTATATTTTAATGATATATATTTTTAAAGATAAATAAAACCAAGATAAATATATGTTTCCAAAATTTCATTTACATACTCATAAACGCATATAGTGGTGCTTAACATATAACAAAAATCATAATAAATGGAGCACAACTAATAAAGATATGATGTCTTTTATAATGAGTAAGTGCCAAAAGAATGCGTTTTTAAGGAAATTAACATATAATTTTGATTGATAATTTTTGAACTAATGATTTCGCGAAAAAAAAAATAGAATGGAAAATCAAGCTAATACACCATAAAATCTGTTGAGAAAATTTCATAAAATTTCTATTCTGCGCTTTTTTCTGCAGAAGGCTTTATCGAATTACCCTTATCAATATTAAGATTATCAGGTTATATGAATTGGTATTTAAACTTTCTTGAGCGATAACCGGTTTTCTTTTGGGAAAGTAATTTAAACATTGTATACTTAATGGGCTTAGGATGAGGGCAGGGCTTTACTTTAGCAACATTTTGGAACTCCAAATGTCGAAAAATATAAGGGCCTGACCAAAAGGTTAGCTGACCGGTCATTTCATAGTCATAATGGGTGGAATATTTATTAAGATAATAAATGATATGTATATATCGATAAATAACAAACTGTCGGAGTGACACTAGCTAGGATAAGGTTGAATTATGATAAAATTAAGTATAAATGTAAGCGCCAAAATGATGAATGGAATCTTTCTCGATGTCCATTCGAAACATGTGTAATTTGTATATTTTTTTAATAAAAACAAGTAGACAAGTTCTCAGCAACCTCAATAATCGTTCAAAATGTTGATATTTAGAAAATTTAATAAGTAGATCAGTTCTCCGCTACCTTAACAATAGTTAAAAATTGGAATTTATAGGAAATTAAATAAGACGATCAACGGAATCCATCGGAGGAAAGACCTTCTCACAACGTCTTTCTCACAACGTCTCTCCCACAACGTCTTTCTGACAATGTCTTTCTCACAACGTCTTTCTAGCTACATTTTCCTAACATATGCGTAGTCCTCAAAACATCACGATATACAAGTAATCTTCCTCTATGTGCCTAAGTCCCAAAATCAACATTATTCAAAACTTCGCCAAGTTTGAAAATTTTTGAGCAAATAAAAAAAAAATAATCCACCCAAGCACATCCCCAATATGGGTTCTTTCCATTTGCCGAGGCAAAACAAAATCCAAAAAGGGATAGCTGAGATCTAATTCTTACAAACTACCATCAACATTCCCGCAAAGTCTCTAAATCATCATTTTTCGAAAAATTGCCAAAATTTTAATTTTTGAGATGTTTCAGAAATAATACGTTCAACCACAACTCCCACATATGTTCTTTCTATGTGCCAAAAAACAACGAAATCCATCGACGGATAGCCAAGATCTCGTCCGTACAACTACCATCGAAAATTACGCCGAAGTTAAAAAGTTGATAAAATAAGCTTTTATAAAAATTGGCCAAATTTCCATAACATTTACCAAAATATGTATTCTTTATAGAAAATATTATTGACATATTTATAATTTGCATTAATAAATTCAAACGATAGCAAAAATATTCGAATTTATTTTGCCATCAAGCGTCCCTATATATAGGGACGCGTCCCTATATATGGGGGCGCCCCTATTTATAGGGACGCATCCCTATAAATAGGGACGTACGCGACCTGAATATAGTGCAACCAACTTTGCACAAATTTGCCAGCAGAACAAAACATCGATATGTCCAGAAGTGTTGATTTTGCACATAGTATCTTTTTGGTCTTTTTATGTATATCTTATAAATACAAGTGCATCACAGTATATGATATGCTTTAATTCCATTTAACTGTAAATCAACAACTTTTTGGACAATTAGAAACATATTTATGACTTGGGTTTTATTCTTATAAAATGTTAGGAAATTACTGAATATTTGAAATATAATACTTTATCTATTCTGTTCTGTGAAAATGCCAGCAAGATAGATATTTGAAAAGAATAGATATTTAATAGAATAGATCGCTGGGTACTCCTGAAAATAGCCCTTCTATCCAAATTGCTGTTTTTATGACGCCGAGTGCTCTAAAGAAAAAAAATAGTTTAAGGTGAGAGAGGATTTTTATTTGTCTAACAAATTTTAATAATGTCACTTATTTAGTTATTTTATTATTCAAATTTATTTTTAATTCTTATCATAAACTTAATCTTCGTCATCATTATCCTCATTAAACTCTTCCACATGTTTGAAAACAAAATACAAAACCCATAATCCGAAAAAGGCGAGAATTGCAAACACATAATATAATGCAAACTTGATTTTTTTCCCAATCAAAATCGCACATCACAAGAAAAATTATCAATTTTGTTGGCATAACATGCGACTTGGATACATAGTCATTTTGCCAAATATCAATTTTAGCCCGTATGGCGCGGTCATTACTTTCCCTATCCCGAGGGCCATAACCATTTTTATTAGGGCCATGAGGATTTTATTTATTCTATGATATGAATCTACGCATTATTTGAACACTTTCAGGAATAAAAGCATGACTTATTGTTGCGTAACGTTTACGTAACGTTAACGTATCGTTGCGTAAAATGGCTATTGTCGAAGCAATCCACCCTACCTTTGTGAAAAGTGCTTTCGAACCCAGCTTGTCGGTTTATGTAGACATTTGAGTTTGTCCAAAGTCACTGGATATACCAAATAGTATTCATACTAATTGGTCTTTGGAAAAAAACTTCTTATTTCGCTGTCTCGAACGTTTCCCTTTCCTTTATTTTTGCGTTGATATTTCTGGCGATTATTCCCATACACAATCCACTTTCTAATTCTTTTGAATGTATTGTTAACATCACATTTCATGGATAAAAATGTCCACATCAACACTTTATTCAGTTCCTCCAAATAAGAATTTAATCCGTTAAAAAAATTATATATATTCAAGTCCTTCTATAACGTTTTTAACTATTAGTTTCTCTGTTCTTTCAAATTGATATCTTTCAATTCAATTGGTAATTTCTCAAGAAAAAATATCATAAACATAAACTTTATTTCATTGAAACGTGAAGTACATTCATTTCATTGCACAGTCTTTTCATAACTGAAGTAAACAAGTCACACATGTCACACTGAAACGTCATAATTGTGGTAAATGAAGTATGATTGACGTGCTGATTGACAGGGGAAATGCCACGGAAATTTACCTATTTCTTTGGTCATAACACACTAATGTACTAATATAAAAAGCGAGTGAGGGCGCGGAGTATTCAAGAACGTCTGCTCAGGTGGTTACAACGCTCTGGCAAGGGAGTCAACCCGAGTTCGAGTACAGATCAAGACACATTGAAGTTTTAGAATTTTATTTCAGAAAATGCGATATCACTACGCATCCGGTTCATATCACAAACGATATGGACCCAGTGATATTGACCTGCAAAAAACTTTAATTCCCCCCATCCATTTTATAAATATATATATGAAATTAAAAAAAAGAACCTGTGACATAAATATATCGTACGTAAATGAATAGCTTAGTGCAACATTGTGTTAAGTATGAAATTGACCTATTAAAAAAGTCGAACGAGTGTTTAGATTGGTCATTTTAATAAAGATTGTCAAATGATGAATTACTATGATCAGATTGATTTTGTAGCATCATTTAAGTATTTCATACGGATTTACAATAATTCTACACTTAGCTCTATAATTTTGGCGAAATATGTTCAATCAACTTAACAGATTGTTGCACTGAGCTCTAATATTGGTGAATTTCGATTAGATAAATGTCCTCTTTACTACAATGACAAATGAACATGTACGAATTAGTATACACTTTTGAATACTCGAGCACTCGTTTGTTTTAATTGTAAATGACGTCTAGTGTATAAATAAAGCAGTGTTTTAGTTAACTTGAATCTTGTTCATAAAATATAGATATGTGCAAATATAAAATCAATCTCATATAAGGAGCTTTTCATTGATTGAGCTGTAACTGTTGTGAACAGCATAGACATTATCTTATCTATGTATCAGTTTAAAAAATCGTCTTAAAAGTTAGCTGTGAATAAGCTTTGGAATCGAATTATGTAATGAAATAAAGCTACGATTAATTACTTATGCAAGCAAGTTTTCGAATTGACGGGATTAAATACGATCGTATAGTCGGATGTTAACGGCTTGATATATTTCATTTCTTTCCCGCTGAAGTCTCCTAGTGTTTTTTCCTAAGGAGCAAATCATATCTATGATATAACCTATAAATTTAATCAATCATTATGTCAAAATGGTATTATGAAAGTGATATCACATCGGACAATAGGATTAATTTTCAAAACAAAAAACAGTCGGAAAATTCGGGTAATGGATCAAATGAACTAGCAAAGGCATGTGAATCGTTATCCGATAACCATATTTCGACGGATGATAGATTATTACGTTATATCCTTTTCTGTTTTGTTATATCAAATGATATTACAGGACTGAGTTGTACCTTAGAACATATAAACGAGTTGTATCATAGCAATCTTAGTATAACCTTTGACCAAATATCTAACTTTGAACAGAATATTCTAGATGGAATACTAGAAAACAAAACATATGCGAACATATTTCTGGACTTTCGCCGTAGTGTTTCATATAATACACTGAATATTCAAGAACATGTTGGAAACAGTCAACAATCTGACGAAATCGCCGGCTCAATAGAAAAATTCAATTTCCTAGAGCTGGCCGCATTCTTATGCGATACGTACAGATCCGTGAATTTGTGTCAGGTTTTGTTATCGCACTTGTCTTTCATTCAAGAAGACACATTGTTCAATATCATATGCAATCCCAAAGTAAATACACGAGCTATAGACGCAACTATTCAAAATATTAAAGTTTCATTTAATGAGGTCTGTGCAGACAATAGCATTTACCTGTATTGGTGTCCAAGGTTCCTGGAAACCCTTTGCCGACTGTACATTGTTGAGAGGAGAAAACATGGAGTAACAGCAAAAAGCATTGCTTTTATAGATAAAATAAAGCTGCTTCATCGAATATTAGGTTATGAATATTTCCATCCTGCACCTTACTTTGCATGTGTACATCGATGTATGACAATGGCAATTGAACACCAGGATTCATCTTTGTAACTTTGTTTTCCTAGACGCTTTTGTTTTACATTGTTTGCTAGAACAATTGCCGCAGGTGGTTCCATAGATCGATATATGGCGTTACTTTGGTTAATGCTAAAACTGGCAATCGAACGAAAGGCGTTTTATATCGTACATATTCTATTGACCCGTTTTGAACCTGCTAAAAAACATGTTCGTTTCGACCGACAAAGTTTATTTCAATTGGATGATCGTTCCGATAGCGTTTATACTGCGGTTGATTTGTTTATCTATAACCATGTATTAAAACACAAAGCGGTAACATTTTATTATGAACGAGATTTATTAAAGTATGTGCTTTCTAGGCCGGAACAGTTCCTAAATTATTGGCTTCTATGTTGCTATGATGATAAAAAAGATAGATTTATTTCGAATCTGGATTTTGCCAATCAAAAGATGGATACCACTTACGTTACTATGGTAATTTTAACATTACGCAGACTAGGTGCAGATGTTAATCATATAGGAATTGATGACGGATATACCCCACTTATCAAAGCAGCAACTGAATGCAATATAATTGCAATTCGAGCCTTAATCTTCAACGACTGTGATATCAATAAACGACTAGTTGAAACATATTCTACACCCAGATCATTTATGTCAAGACGAAAAAAGCCTCCGAGAGCTCTCGATATTGCATTGAAAATCCCTAATTATCACATTGCTTTAATACTCCTCATTTGCGGAGCAAAGAGAACAAGTCTAGCCAGAAAAATTCTTCAAGGTTTGCAGCCGTTTCAAAATGTTGATGACTCAACCGACCTTATTGAATTGAAACGCTGGTTAGAAGAGCCGCGCTCGCTTAAGTTCTTTTGTAGAAAGAAGTTTCGAAGAACGTATAAAGAAAATGTGACTGTTATACTAGACAATATTGAGTATCCGAAGATTCTGAAGGATTATTTGAGAACAAAGACTCTTTAATATCTGCTCACAGAAAAATAATCGCAATGACCCATCACACTTTTCGAACAAAGCATAAAAACTTCATTTTTATTAATTTATAACATTTGGTGCGATTTGGTGACACCTATCAAGCATGAAACATGTATATATGGTGTATCTTATGAAACATTTTGCAATATGTTTGGCAAACCGTTTTAAGTCGATTAACTCCATTGTTGCACGAACCCTATCAATTGCAATAGTACATGACATTATTCGTAATAAAATGATCAATGATTAAATTATAAAAATAACTTCGTGTGTATCAAAGCGAATATATGTCGATATTTAGTTTGACAATGAATAATATCGAGAAACACTTTATCAAGTTATAATTTAATTGATCCGTATTTCATGACCAGAACACTGCACAAATGCACTGTTCTGAATATTTACTTACAAATTTGTTTGCATAACCTGCTTGTGTAAAACCCATGTTATATGATAGGGGTGTAGATTTATTGATTATGCAGGGAATAGTTAATGCAAGGTTATTATAAGTACACGTTACTGGCAACGATGTTTTATATGATTATGTGTCATTTCTATTTTTACTTCATTGGCAATTTAGTGCAATATACGTTATCGAACTAGAACTTTATATACCTTTAGATCACAACAGCAGGTTAGAAAAATGCAATTGCTATGATATCATTGTATATTAAAGAATACATTTTATGCTTAACCTAGTTATTCCTTTTTGTCATAAAAACTATGAGATAAATCACATAAAATAAGATGTATTGGACTTTTACATACTCACAAATGCTCAAATAATGAAGAACATATAGTGTGTTTTATAGACGACAGTTTATCATTTATTATTCAATATTGCTCATTCAGACAGTCAAGAATTTAATATGATTCCACGTGGAACGATCCATGTTATAAGAAGAGGGGCTATATTTAGAAATGAGCAAATATTAAACGCGTGGCTATGAGTCAGATATGGCATATTCCACGTTTATATAAATGACATGTACATGTAGGTAAGGCAGGTCGCAATACTATAATGCGGAATGATCATGTAGTATTGAAGATAAAAGACAATTTATATAACGAATGATTTTATTATTAATTATTTGTTTGGATTATTTGTAATTGATATGGATATCATACATTTGTTGTTTCATATAACAATTTTCTCCACAATTACAAATTACATCTACTCGTTTTCTTGCATAATATTTACTATATAACAAAAATCCGACACAATGACGTCACAATCTGAGCCAGCCTGTTTGCATAATCATGATAACATACTTTTGTTTAAGCAGAAAGTAAATGAAAGCTCCAAACTAAATTCAACAAAT
>LQRL01170173.1:0-18342 GCA_001703475.1 Hydroides elegans | reverse complement strand
AAACAATCTAGACGCCATAATACTGAATGAAGAGGTGCGTTTTGAGCTTTTTTCGAAATTCACACAGAGATTTACATTGTTTGAGTTCGCAAGGCAGTTTTTTCCATAATTTTGACCCGGACACACAAAATTCTCGGTCGCCACCGTATTTGCGACTTGTTCGAGGGACGTTTAGGTTATGTTTGTTAACCTTGCGCCGGGTACGATTTTGTTCGGGGACGGAAAGCAGAGCGACTAGTTATTCAGGGGCATTTTTGTTAACACATTTTAATACCCAGACTAGTATCTTGAATTCGATTCGAGCCCGAACTGGCAACCAATGTAGTTGCTTTAAAGCGTCAGAAATACGATCAAATTTCTGACGTTTGGTTACGAATCGAGCACAGGCGTTTTGGAGTTTTTGAAGTTTGTCCAAGAGAACATCTGAAATACCGAAGAGCAGAGCGTTGCAGTAATCCATTTTGGAAAAAATAAGAGAGACAGCAAGTGTAGTAGCCGTTTTCGTGGTCAGGCACTTTCGTAGAACGCCAAGTTGTAGAAGCTGGTAGTATCCACATTTGAGAATATGTTGAACATGACCGTGCAACTTCATTTCATTGTCAAAAAAATGCTCCCAAATTGCGTACGATGCCTTTGCCTTCGATCACTTCTCCGTCTACCGTTTTGCTGGAATATTGCATTTTTCGAAGTTGTTGCGATGTCCCGAACATGATAAATTCTGTTTTTTCTTTATTGAGTTTTAATTTATTCCTTTTCATCCATTTTCATATTGTTCCTATTCCATTCTCGATTTGTTCGCGAGCGCGACTTTGGCTCACCTTTGAGTTGGGATCAACTGATTGATACAGTTGCGAGTCGTCTGCGAAGAGGTAGAACAAGAGCATGAGATCGCGTATTATTGCCCCTAGATTACGTGTATATCTAGTGTATGCCCCTGGGCCACCGACCGACCCCTGGGGGACACCTGTTTCCAAGGCAACGGCATCGGAAAACGCGTCGCCAATCATCACCTTCTGATCCCGATCACGTAGATAGGAGTCAAACCACTTGATGACTGAGTCCGATAAACCATAATCGTTTCGAAGGCGCGCGATAAGAATGTCGTGGTTGACCGTGTCAAATGCCGCAGATAAATCTAATATGGTAAGGAGCACCACCCTGCCCTTATCCTTCATCATGAAGATGTCGTTATGCACTTCAAGCAGGGTGGATTCCGCGGAGTGATGCTTCCGATAAGCACTTTGAAGCGGTTCGTCTAATCTATGCTGTTCACAATGCCGGTTTATCTGTGAGGTCACGGTTTTTTCAATTAATTTTGATACATACGCCAAATTTGAGACGGGTCGATAGTTTTTGAGTTCGCGATTTAAACCGGATTTCTTTAATATAGGCGTAACGACAGCTGATTTAAATACTCCGGGCATAACACCGTTGCTGATAGAATTGTTCACTATATTCATGATTACTGGGCCTAGCTCGTTGACACAGGATTTTACTAAAAATGTTGGTATGGGGTCGAGCACACATGATTTAGACGCCGATGACAGTATGAGCGTTTTGGTTTGTTCAAGACTCAGTGGCTTAAATGAACCAAAAGTTGGAATATCCTTTACATCTGAGGCGTTTGCGTCGCTATCAGGTGTGAATGAATCTACTATTTTATCTATCTTGTCTTTGAAATACACTGAAATTCGTTTGCTAGCGATTTCTGTGAAATGTGGTCCGGTAGAAGGGTGGTGCGCTTCTTGTTTTGTAGTTTGTTGACGATTTCAAACAGGCATTTTTGATCAGATTCATTTTCACTTATCTTAGAATTATAAAATTCGGCTTTTTTCTAGATAAAAGGCTATTGTATTTCGCTTTGAAAGCCTTATATTGGTCCCGATATGTAGAATCGTTGCATATCTTGTTTTTAGAACGCTCACGTTTTCTCTCCTCTAGTTTGAGTATCCTCAGCTCATCATCATACCACGGGTGCACTTTTCGATTTCGAACATTCTTTGTGATAATCGGTGCATGTTTATCAAATAAACATCCGAGTTGTTTGTTATATTCGTGAACTAAACTATCCAGGTCGTCGGGAGGGGCCTTAACCACGGACAGCTTCGATATATCCTTTTTGAAATTGTCGAGATCAATATCCTTCACTTTTCTATATGATATAGTCTTTCTTGATTCATTCAAAACGGGTTGATTCATTTCACACTTCACAGCAAAATGGTCAGACGCGAGCGAACTAGCCACTGGTTGATTTTTGAGAATAATATCATCATATCTTGTTATTATCCAATCAAGAGATGTACCTGACTGGTGGGTTGCGATTGAGACATTTTGAACAAGATCGAACATGTCCAATAATTCATTGCATTTGTTTGTATAGAAATCGTTTTTATCCAAAAAAATTAAATTGAAATCACCACAGATGATAAGACCTTTTTTACTCATGAAATTGTCAGATATCAAGCGTTCAAGCTCATCAAGAAATGATTTTTCGATAAATGTGGAGGTCTATAAATCACTGTTAGGTCAGTGTTTTTACCGGCTATTTGCAATGAAATAATCATGTGTTCAAAAGACTCGTATTCATTTTTCGATTCGATCACTTTTGCTTTGAAAAAAATATTGAAAATAAAATATTGTTCATATATTTGCTTGCATGTTTGAATATGCTTTCCAGGTGTTTCCCTGTGTCCCGAGGATCTTGCGCATGATCCACACTGATTGGCGGACAAGGCCTACGCATCCAATCTCCACGGATATACACCATGAATTGATGCATTTTTCTCACCTTCCATCATACTTATTTTTGTTTCTTTTACAGGTAGCTTCCAGTCACCCTTTTCAATGTATTATTAATTGTATCATTAGACCCTATTTTGCTGGGTCGACCATATCAAAATATCTGGTCTGAACGTCGTGTTCACGCTTTCTTCTCGAATATGCAATCGCTCCTTCGGTCCAATCATATCTGCCAACCACCCCCTGTTGTTAATATTCCTGTGTAATTTTGATTCTTCTTCTGGGTTTGCCCCGGTTGAGCAAAATCAAAAAAACCTGTTTTTGGTCGCATTTGTGATTTTGTGATAGGGTATAATAATGCTACTAGGACTGAACACTGTGTCGTGTCTCCATCTATACCGACCATGCTGATATAGCCCTTGTTCGACTTTGCATCACGAATGCTGTTGTATTTCCAACATCCCGAATATAATTTCACTCATCTATTTCGGATTGATATGTCTATTCCCATTTTAGCAATAAAGCTGATTGATCGTCTGTTTCAGAAGTACAAAATATCTTTCTCTGCTACACATGTCTCGTCCTCATTGATGAAACGGACGCCCTTGACTCGTCACTGTTTCGATAGCATTAACAGTGAGATGGTTTGGAATGGATTATTGATCTCTCTGACGCCCCTTAAGATACAAAACAGATGTCTACATTAGTACTGGCCTCTGGTACTATTTCTTTCTTTCATACTATTCAAATCAGTATCCACAGGACTTTCGGGACTTCATGCAAAAGAGATTCGGTAACCCATTTGGCCCTAAAACCGACTTTGCTATTTATTAAACCACCTGCAGTACCTCTTACCATGTGATGTTTTGCTGTCGAATTCAATCTTCGATGCATCTGGGGTGTTTATTTGTATCTTGTAGCTCTCCTATTTCTCCTTTGGGAAGTTTTGTACCCCGCTATTCTATTTTTGTTAAAGGTAAGACATATAGTTAAATGGGAAGATGTAAATGCCTATCTAGAGTTTTTTTGTTTCTTCCTTTTCTTTTGAGTTCTTACTGCTCTCCCTATATGATATAGTTTCTTTCTTGTCAATCAATCGCAAACGCAAATAGCAATCAATTGTCTAATCAATCTCAAACTTTTGTTTTTTAATTGGCCTTCTGTTTCTTGCAGGATGACCAATGTATCCTGTCGCAGTACCTGCAGTTTTTCGTCGTTTGTAGTTTGTGATCTTGGGCACTGTGATTTGGCTCATGACGGTTGACCTCCTCCGCATTATCAGCCTTGCTATTGCGAGCTCTGCGTTGCTGCTACTTTTTGTATTTGCTTTATGTA
Organism: Hydroides elegans; assembly: GCA_001703475.1. Taxonomy (NCBI): domain Eukaryota; kingdom Metazoa; phylum Annelida; class Polychaeta; order Sabellida; family Serpulidae; genus Hydroides; species Hydroides elegans. The sequence goes on along the minus strand of LQRL01170173.1, from coordinate 14,268 downwards.
TTTTGTAATGTACTATGCTACTGTTCTTAAACATTTTCCCAAGCCTACATATCTCCCACTCCGATTGATAACAACACAATAAGCCTATTATTTTCATCATGTTTTGACAAATAAGACACTTAGATTTGCTCTTTTGCTCTTTTGTTAACATCAATTCTTATATATTCCAAGCTAGGGTAAAAAGATGGCTTTGATATTGGGAGTACACGAGGTTGAAGTATATAATCGGACAAATATACAAGTAGCATGAATATTACACAAGGTGATCATTACTCTCAATGTACAAATAAACAAATATATCCCAAAAAAGTGAGAAAATAACCATTAATTAGCACATTTTGATCTTTTTTCCATTAAATGTTTTCAAAGGCGTGTGTTAAAGTATAAACTTTATATTATTGTCAAGTTCATATCTATTGTGGTCTCATGATTGATAATCTAGAAGAATTTACTTTTAATATAACTATTTATTTTAGCAATTAAATTTTGAGAATTATAGATTAAGAATAATTAAGAAGACAAATAACAATACAAAACATTCGTTTTCAAATCCTAGTGCTTCAAATGTTCCATTATGTTTTTATCTTTTGAGAGCCTTTTTTTCTGGGCGGATAAAATATAATACACTATATGCAATTGCCATACCTCACACAAAACATCATCCTACCCATAAAATTCCAAATAGAGCAACGATAAATTCTTACTTGGTTCATTCGTGTCAACTACTATTAGTGATGTATGCGTGTGTATCAAGAATAGACTAAAACTTACAAAAACATTTATCTTAGCACCCTTTAGGCCAAATGTAAAATAAATGCTTGTTTTTATGTTGAGGTTCAAAATCGTTTGCGCTTAAGAAGTAACCACTACCATCACTTGAAAAAAATGCATTTTTATGTTTGAGATCGATTATGTATTCTGTAAACCTAATTTTATCCATTTTAAAGTGAATTGATATGCATTATATAAAATGGACGAAAAATCGGTAAGATTCGATATTGTTGTCCAATAGATTTACAAATTTGATCCCAAAATAATCTATACTATTATTCTATATATGTACCTACTCTCCTTAGAACACACATCTACAGATTAATGTCTTTACGTTTGATTTTTTCGACCTTCTACCATGGTTATTTTCTTTTTGTGTTCATCTTCATGCCGAAGTCCTTCTCCTCCTAGTTAAGCGTTTTGGTCAGTATTTGTAGTTCATACTCGTTTTCTGCTTTTATCACTGTGTTATCTGAATATCATAGATTACTGGTTTATTCTACCTATGATTTAAAATCCCTCATATTTATTCTCTCTGCATTCACATATAAGCTCCGTGAAAAGGTTGCAAAGGTATAGTGATAGTGAACAAATCACTGCCTTGTTTCTCTACAGATTTCAATACCTTCTGAGTTTTTTGGCCAATGCACAATACTGCCGCCTGCTCAATGTATGGCATGGCTATACGTCCTTTCCGATGATTGCAACACATTTAATCTGTTCGATCTATATTCTAGAAAGTATTCATATACATTTCTTATCTGTTTCTCAAAATATATATCGACTATCGTTCTCAGATTAGATATTCCCCCGTGTGTACTGTTTCCTTTTCTAGAATCCACTTTGATTTTCACATATATCACAGCAAATGACGGCGCTATAACGGATCAGTATGATGTTCAAAAGGACTTTGGTGACGGGAATCATCGGACTTATTTTTCAAACGCCGATGCAATTTGCAGCGTCGGATTCATGGATAGATGGATGAATATTAACTTTGTTTATATCCCGAAGAACATATCCACTGTCGTAGTTCTTGTTACATAATTATATGTTGCTGTCTATGCATATTTCATCTAGAGCTTGCCATATATCTCAGTCGATATTTCATTGTCGTCAGGAACCTTTTCAGGTGTAAGGGAATGGGTGGTTTTTCTGACTACTTCAAATAGTACGTCATGGATTAGGAAAGCATTGGTTGAAGTGTTGATTATGGTAGAAATAGTAATAAACCTGGCATTGTCATGAAAATACAGTGTACATATAAAAGTAGCATTTGAATAAAAAAGGATATTGAAATGAAACTGCACTTTTTAATTTAAAAGTATATATCTAATGAGCTAAACTAATTCGATTTCTTGCCGAATATATCTTTCCTGTTATGAATGACCATGCATGTTAGTAAAGCTCGGCAGATGTGACATATTGAAATACCTTTTAATTATATAAAACATTTGCAAATGTGAAGTTTTTCTATACATATCTTTTGAAAAGCATTTGATAATAGGCAACCTGGTATAAAAATGTTAACTAAATTTACTCAAAGTTGCCGGCCTGTGATAGTTTGTTTTGGTATAATTAATATAATTTATATATTTACTTAATTTTGACAAAAAGAAACCGTCAACTATTGCTTTTGCAACAATCATAAGATGTGGCGCAGTTACAAAAGGATTATATGCCTTTTAGGTCAGCTATATATAAGCCTGAGCTCACACTTATCTCACACATGAGTGAAAGGTCTACACATGTGAGATGTCAGGTCAATCCTTATTTTAAACACTATGTGAGATCACAGTAGTCCCATGTTTATTTGGTTATATTAGTTTAATATGCCTAGAATTATGTCACAGTAAACTGACAATGATATCACTGTACCCACTAATGACACTAATGACGCCTGGCCAGGTAGTTTTACGTCCGGACGCCCGCAACGCAAATAGGACGTCGCTACGATGTAAAAATAAGACGTCCCATCCAAGCCCTTTAAATGACATCTTAACGACGTAATTTAATGACGAAACGTATCAACACGTCCAAATAACGTCGTTAATTGGACGTCATGATGGCGTATGATTAAAGTCGTCCTTATGACGTTGTAAATATGACGTTCAATTGACGTCGCGATATGACATTATAATGACATTGTATTCTGGCCGGGACGTGATTCGACGTTACTAGGACCCCGGTTCAGGACCAACATACGGATGGAACTTGTTATAAAATTGCATTGCGAATACCCCTCGAAACAATAAAACAATTTATTTGATTTTCTACACTTTTTACTTCGAAATATGTCGTTTTAAACTTGGAATAAGATGGTTCAGTTGAATATCTATCGTTTTCGCAAAAAATGAACATACATGATATTTATATGAATTATATTTTAGACTTTCAAATGAAAATGTGCGAGCAATTTAAATAACGTCAGAAAGGTGTTATTGTGTTAACGATCGTTTTTCACTGAACGTCCTTTTGGTGTCAGATAATGAGAAGTGACGTCTTAATTTTACGTCCGCCAAAATTACACCAGGGCTCAATATAGGACCAAGAAAGGACCTGTTTAAATGACGTCAAAAGGACGTGAATATGACGAACCTTTGCCGAGTGAGTATCATCATTGATTTTATTAGTATTGTTATTATAATTATAATTGTTCTTAATCTAATAATTCACAACATTACAATCTCTAATTATAATTATGATTTTCATTATAATTTAATAATCATTATTATCTTTATAATTGTTTCTAAAATTGGATGACTTTGTAACAAAACGCTTGCTCGTTAGTCAAACATCATCATGTATGATAACCCTATCATTCAGTCACTCATATAGAGTCATATTTTTTTCTTAGATATTCCTTGGATGAGCTCATAACATAACACTTCTATATCTCCATTTATTTGGTTCGAGTAAATCTTCTTTACTTGGGTGTATTTATATAATGTTACATCAATCCTTATCTTGGTTGAATGTGACATATGCTAATTTTCATATCTCTTGAAAAAAATCTCATTTTTTTCAAAGTATGTAGACATCGCGAATATAGAAATAGACAATTATTTGTTATGATAATATATAATCCAATATAAAGCATTTATCTATGGTAATTCAATCAGTTATTTAGATGCTCTTGTTCGACGCAAAAATTAATTCTTAACAATATTCACTGCGTTATTTCTAATCTTTGTCCTAAAAGAGTCAAAGCGCTTAAGGTTTGAGAATTTACATATAAGCAATATCGATCTTTTAAAGTTGATGTGATGGATATTAAATGCAAAATGGCTAAAAGAAGGACATCTCTTCTTCGAAGGTGAGATTTTTTAACGAATCGCGATATTTTTGTCTCGAATTTAGTCAATCTGTAACCAATAGTATTTAGATAAGATGTAAGATGGCGAAATGTAAAAAAAAAAACAAAACTAATTTTTAAAATAGAGAAGAAAATTTGGAAATATCAATCAACGATATTATTTTCACTTCCGACTGGCAAACATATATCATACGTTTAAAAAAGAAGATAAATATCTATGAATCATCTATGTATACTATCATAAATTATATATAGAAAAATGTATGATATATCGAAAGAAAACTAAATATTATGGTATATTTTCTATCATTGTATTATATTCCAGATACATTACTCTGTCTCTGATATTCACCACGGTCCTTGTGTTCATACACTTGCGTCAAAATCCATTCAGTCTATCTTCGAAATCCATTCGTCAATTTGACGCCATCAACCGTGTGGACAGTGAGACATGGAACGCTCGCATTTCGAACCATCGCAACTGGATCATCTATGCGCTCACAAATGAGACCTCCCTATGTGCTAGACATGCATATTTGGATACTCGAGACAATAATCATGGGTCGTGGCACATCCGGGTCTATGCCGTGCTTTTTGGAAAAGCTATCACGGGAAGGGGAAAGCTGATTTGTCAGCTCCAGACAAAGTCCTCAAATAAAGGATATCAAGATTCTCGTTTTGCTGCGGAAGCGTTTGTTTATGAACGCTCAATGAAAGAAATCACGATTGAAGGAAGGAAAGCGCATCGTGTCATGATATCGTGTAGAACCCCAAGAAACATTTTCGTTGATTCCGTTGTGATTTCCGCGAATGATCCACAATCAAGCCTGCCCTCGCCCCATAATGGAGATTTTGAAAACGCGACCGCTGGTCAAGTTGAGTACAACCTGCCTGTAAAATTAATCAATGTATCCAAATCAATGCCTCAAACATTTGGAATATGTGTACCGTTGGCGTATGGTAATTTCTCAGATAAAGATGCGGTGAAATTAATCGAGTGGGTGGAGCTACATAGGATGTTTGGGGTTTCAGAAGTTAATATTTACAATGTTTCCATGAACGCAAGTGATGGATTTAGAAAGGTGTTAAATTATTTCATAGACCGAAAAATAATTCGTCTATTTCAAATTCCTCCACTTATTAAAACATTCGAAATGGAAAATGTTTATAACATTTCCAAAATCGCCGATTTGATAGTTCTGAATGAGTGCATGATGGATAACATAAACCGATACAAGCGCATTCTTGTAATTGATTTTGATGAAGTCATGGTTCCAAGGGATGGTTCTGATTCGTTGCACAGTGCTATCGAAAACGTATACGGGGACACTAAATCTCAAGATCTGGCGTCTTATTTAGTGCATAGTGTCTTCTTTTATCGCAACCTGCGCCCGAGCGTCTCAGAACCGAAATATCTATCAACTATGAGACACACTCTGAGATGGGGATCGAAAACGGATTACACAAACCCTAAACAAATCACCGATCCTCGTAAATGTGTCCATGTGTACATGCACTATTGCGACCAAGTGTTTTCCAAAGATGATCTATACAACCCTGGATATAATCTGGGTTATGTCCATCCCAAGAAGTTATTGGTTCATCATTATCGGAAGTCTTGTGGTGCCACTTGGCGTCCAGGGGTACGTTATGAGGACGAAATATATAAATCACGTTGTAGCAAAGTGTTACCGGCGGTTCGTCAGAATGCTACGAAGCTGACGGATAGGTACATGCTGAGATATAAAGATAATTTGGATTTTAAAATGAGAGAGGTGATGAATAAGTTGCGTTTGTGGTCTGCTTTGTATAAGCTCAACGTTTGATTTGAATTGTTTGAAATATGGATTTTTACTTTTCCATTGAAAGTATTTTTTGAGTGTATATTGATATTCATGTATATTAAAAACATGTTCATGTAGACATAAATCATGAGGTTCGAGTTCAAAGATATACATTGCAATATAAAATTATTTAGCAAATACAATAACGAAACTGAATGGCGGGTTTGTTCTGAGAAAAACACATTTTGTTTGGTTGTATCAAAATTGTATTTAAATCAATTCAATAAAACAAGATGATTATTTTCTTTAATTTATTAATCAAGAGCAATTATATCAAGTATTTCTTTGAATACATCTAAATACCACAGACTATAACATAATGTCTCCACTGAAATTCTTCACTCTCAAATGCGCCTTCGCCTGAGCAAAGGTGATGTGAGAAAGTTGTGTGCAACTCGATGAATGATCTTCCTGGCTTTGTGCGCAAGTCGAGCTGATGTCGATTTCTTCAATCGTTTCATGAAAGATCGGATGGATGTATTGGAATGCGAAGGAGAGACGCATTCCATATCTTCAGGCTGACTGAAGAGATAATGCATATCTTCATAAATGTCCAAACCACCATTGGAACAATCCAGCTCGAATTCGCTATGCATGCTCTTTTTGTCATTGGACATTTCTGTTTGGGTACTCTGGTCTCTAGAGGATGGGACGCTGTTGGATGATTCCTCTGTAATTTTGACTTCGGCTTTCGACTCTTTCACCGATGAAACTGAAATAGAATAGAAAAAAATATTGATATATGATAATTTTTTATTTAAATGTTTGACTGTTTGAAAATATATATTTTACTTGATTCTAAATGATTATATGGTCATTATTGTCCATAATTTAGATATTTTGAAAAAAAAAACACAGAAAGATACAAAACTAATATAGGTAAATAATTTTGTTTTTGTTTCATAAAAAGGTTTTAGTTTTGATTCATAGTATTTACCCGAATATAGCCAGGTTTCTTCGTCAATATCTCCATAGAGGATTGCAGACATATCTGCGTATTCTTCCGGTCGTTCGAAGATGTCTTCCATACTGGATGTATTGGAAAGCGGGAAACCATCCTGATAAGAGCGATAAAAAAAGCGGCTATCGAGCCCGATTTCTTGATTGTTATGGCTTATTTCATCTTCAAATTCTAGAAAATCCGGGGTGAATTCCGCAACAAAATCTTCATATGTGATTATGATTTCATCCATATTTGCTGTATATATAATGTAATTGAGAAGCGCTGTTTATAACTGAAGATATTTTTGAAAATGTAGATGGATTTAAATTATAACTGAACACAGTGAAAACTATGATTATACTGAATGGGTTGCTATAACAAACCGGAAATAAAAGAGCAATTGTACTACTTGTGACGCAAAAAATATGTTTCAATTATGACGTCACAAATAACATAAAGTAATGAATTGAATTAGGTAGTGACTGTGCACAGTATTTTTCACCGTGAAGAAAAAGGTAGAAAGAAGGGTATCACATGACATAATTTTCAAAAAGTGCTAATTTGAGCATAACACCTCTTGATATATTGAAATATACAATAAATAATTAAATTTAGAAGATTAATTTTGACAAAAAGGCGTTCCATTTGTTGTAACTAGCTGGATCATTTCGCTCATCTACAATGTAGGAAGCTAGAATTCGGAGAGGAACGCCTATTGTGAAAAAGTGAAAATCTAAAAACTACCATGAAATACCAATTTTTCATAACATTTCCGGTTAAGGCACTTAGCTATATGTGCCTGAATAAAAAAAATCTAATGGACTCGTAAAAATCGAAAATTATTGAAAAAGCTGGTCCCTAAATTTTTGTGGCTAGATCGCAATATTCGAAAGTTTGTAGCTAGATCAATTTTCAAAAGGAACACCTTTTTTGCAGAACACTTCGTATGGTGTTCTTCTAGAACGTTAATATTATTTATCAAAATGCAATTTAATTGATATTTATAATAACCTGGGTTTTTTTGGACAAAGTTCTATTTACATACATTACATGTCGACTTTGAATAAATTTTCTTTCATGTAAATTTGTTGGGCTATTATGTTTTTAAACTTGGATTTCCATAAACTATTGCGAACATGCGTCACTATTCAAAAGACATTTATAACCCTGGATAAAATCTGCGTAATGCCCATCCAAAAAAGTATTTGGTTTATTAACGTAACATCGACCGATAAGTTTATACCCTATGTTGAAGTATAAGGACAACTTTATTTTGGGGTTTAAGAAATTAACATTTACAATATTTCTATAAACGCAGGTGTATGTTATAGAAAAGTTATGAACTATTATATCGAACGAAAAATAATTCGTCTATATCACATTCCTCCAGTAACACATACATTTCTAAAATTGCTGATTTTGAATGAGTGCATGATGGACAAAATAAACCGATACAAGCGCATTCTTGTCGTAGATTTCGATGAAGTCATGGTACCAAGGGAGGTATCAGGACAACTCACCCAAAAACCAACTCACCCAAATAAAAATTGGTCCACTCACCTAAATTCTTGGAAAACTCACCCAAGTTTTTGGTCAACTCACCCAAGTTTTTTGGACGACTCAACCGAATTTTTGGACAACTCACCCAATTATTTTTCACATTATAAGACAAAATATCACGTTTTTTCTCATTCAATTTACATTGATATCCATAAATATTGGAATATCAATATAGATTTATCTGCAGCATTCGAGATAAGAGTGATATTACATTTTCTAAAATTAGAGGAACGTATGCGCACTTGCTTGGGGGCGCAAAGTGCTAAATATAAATATCAAATCCATTGTTTTTGGTTACTAAGTGACTTTAAAGCATAGTTTTGGTAATCAAAATTGTATACCTAAACGAAAAATAAGTCTCCGAGGTATTTTTTCATTATTAAAACTTGGGTGAGTTGTCCAAAAACTTGGGTGAGTTGCTTAATCTATTTGGGTGAGTTGGTCACAACTTGGGTGAGTTGGTTTTTGGGTGAGTTGGTTTTGGGTGAGTTGTCCGACATCCACCAAGGGATGGTTCCGATTCATTGCACAGCGCTATAGAAAACGTATACGGGGACACCGATTCCCAAACCTAGCATCTTACTTAGTGCATAGCGTTTTCTTTTATCGTAACCTGCGCCCGAGCGTTTCAGAGCCGAAATATATGTCAACAATAAGACACACTCTGAGATGGGGATCGAAAACGGATTACACGAATCCGAAACAAATCACCGATCCCCGTAAATGTGTCCATGTGTACATGCACTATTGCGACCAAGTGTTTTCCAAAGATGATCTATACAACCCTGGATATAATCTGGGTTATGTCCATCCCAAGAAGTTATTGGTTCATCATTATCGGAAGTCTTGTGGTGCCACTTGGCGTCCAGGGGTACGTTATGAGGACGAAATATATAAATCACGTTGTAGCAAAGTGTTACCGGCGGTTCGTCAGAATGCTACAAAGCTGACCGATAAATATATGTTAAGATATAAAAATGAATTGGATTTCAAAATGAGAGAGGTGCTGAATAAGTTGCGTTTGTGGTCTGCTTTGTATAAGCTCAACGTTTGATTTGAATTGTTTGAAATATTGATTTTACTATTTCATTGAAAGTTATATTTTAGTGTACCTTTATTTACATTAATAAGAATAAAAAATAGCTACATGTTAACACAAATCATTTGTTTAGAACTCAAATATGGGTATTACAAAAGAACGTTATTCATCAAAGAAAATTGTGAAAACTGAATAGATGGGTTCATATTGTGGCAAAGAAATTTTGGTTGCATTCTAAAAACATTGTATTTAAACCATTTCAATAAAGCAAGATATCTATTTTCTTTTATTTATTGATCAGGAGTAATAATAAAAACTGCATAGAATTTCCTTGAGAAAATCTCACAGACTAATATCACAGACTATAGCAAAAATATCGAGTCTTCACTCTCAAATGCGCCTTCGTCTGAGCAAAGGCGATGTGAGAATGCTGCGTGCAACTCGATGAACTATTTTCCTGGCTTTGTGCGCAAGTCGAGCTGATGTCGATTTCTTCAACCGTTTCATGAGATATCGGATGGAAGTATTGAATTGCGAAGGAGAGGCGCATTCCGTATCTTCAGGCTGACTGAAGAGATAATGCATATCATAATAAATGTCCAAAACATCATTGGAACAATCCAACTCGAATTCGCTAAGGATGCTCATTTGGTCATTGGACGTTTCTGACATTTCTGTTTGGGTACTCTGATCTTTTGAGGCTGGGACGCTAACATCGCTGTTGGTTGATTCCTCTGTATTTTGGACCTCGGCTTTCGCATCTTTCACTGTCGAAACTGGAACAAAATAGCAAAATTAATAGATATATAATAATTCGACGTTGAGATGAGTGACTGCTTGATAACCAAGTGTAACTATCAAAATAGAATGTATTGTCATTATTTTTGTTTATTAGATACGTTGAGATAAGCATGACAAAACAATCAATGAAAAATAATGTATTCTTTTAATTCCATGTGAAAATAAAGAAATCGTATTATTTACCCGAGTATAGCCAGGTTTCTTCATCAATATCACCATAAAGGATCGCAGACATATCTGCGTATTCTTCCGGTCGTTCGAAGATGTCTTCCATACTGCTAGTATTAGAAAGTGGGAAAACATCCTGATAAGAGCGCTCGAAAAAGCGGCCATCGAGCCCAAGTTCTTCATAATTATGGCTTATTTCATCATCAAATTTAAGGAAATCTGGACCTAATTCCTCGACAATATCTTCATATATCATTTCAATTTCATCCATATTTGAAGTATGCAAATTTATATTTCGAAGCGCTTTGTATTCCTTATGATATTTAATAAATTTAATATGAATGTAAAAAGCTGCTGATCGCTGTGAAATCTAAGATATATCTGACTGTGTTGCTATAACACTGCAAAAATGTATTATGGGACAATGATTATGACGTTATATAATTTGTTACGTCACAATTAAAATGACAATCAAACAAAAAGTGTTGGGATCGCAATGCAACACATAGACGCATTTGCAGTTTTGATATAAATGAGAAATATATTGCGTTTAAGAAGTACATGTATAAGAACAATTATTCTATATTCTCGATGATGATTCACATTTCTAGAGTGTTATTCAAAACGTTTATTAATACCACATTGGTGTTATTTAGTATTATTGAAAAACGACGCAGCTTAATTTTTATATATTTATTTCTTTTGATATCTTGCTGAATACATCTATTATATTGTTTTATTATTTTTTCAACAGTTTTTCATAGGACCATATTAATGAGTGTTCCAATGTACATTTTTTCATGGTATCATATTAATTAGTATTCCAATGTACACGGCAGGTTACTATAACAAAGCTTATATTTTGTATTTTTAAAAGCTTATAAACATTTAATAATTTGCTTTATCTTATTTATTTATAAAGAGCAATTTTGAAATATAAAATATGATCTTAATCAAATAGGCTATAACAAAAGTATGGAGGGATGTATTCAAATGTATAACACAAATTTGAAAATAGATGGTTAAAGAACCAGGAAAACTAATGCGATGAACAATAACAGAACAAAGTGATAAAAAATACATAAAAATTAATCAAAATTTAATAAACGTCTTTCAAATGAGTATCTGCATAGCAAAATTTTTCAAAAATGTTAGAATTCCTACTTAAAATTCTATAAAAGTAACCGGTATTAGCAATCACAAGCGAAGATTATACCAATATTTCACAGGCGCGGATCTAGAAAATATTTGACCTGGGGGCGCCAACAATATGAAATATCAGACCGAACCAGAAAGGGGTGCCAATCTATTTTTGTTGCATAACATATAAGAACAAACGGTGGGCGCTCACCGGGTCCGCCCCCTCTGAATCCGCACCTTATTTATTCCGAGATCAGCGAGTTTTCACAAGCTTGTTCAAACAGCATCACAATTAATTATGATCGTGGTCAAATTAGTAAGACAACACCAATGAACAACGAAACGTCCCAACTCTCAATTACATTGACAATATCTTTTAAGCTGATCAAGATGTGTCAGAGGGTGTTTTGGCTTATTTTGACACGTGCACACGCTAGGGGGCGTTACGTGACAATTGCCGTACGTTCGAACGCCGCCCTTAACCACAGTAGAACTTTGATGTTGCTTATTAGGATTATTACGAAACACATGTTTCTTTTGTTTTGGGATGATAGGTGTCCATAAAGGTGTAGACACATAGGATGAAACAACCATTTTCCGATGGTTGTTTCCTTTTGGAAACAACCATTTTTGGCGTTTCGTAAAAGGATACACCTTCCAATGGATGTCTAGGCCACATCATTTTCAAGTGTGACGTTTATAATTATTACGTAACATTAGCGATTTAGAACTATTATAGAACAATTGATCGGTTTTTTTGTTTGTAATTATTGCGTTTTGAATTTGTTTGTATCAAGAATTCATATAAACTTTTAAGGTAGAAACACATATGAGGAAACAACGCTTGTTTCCACACTGTTTCCTTGTTGGTGTGTCACTGCGAGGAAACAAGGAGGAAACAAGGTAGAAACAACGAGGAAACAATTATGAAACAAGAAGGAAACAACGAGAAAACAAGCGTTGGCGTAAACGCAATGTTTCAAACGTATTATTGCCTCAAATGTTGGATATTATTAATGTATAATTGTTCATTATCAATCGATTGCAGTAATAGAATATCGAAATTGCGTAATAAACTAAAACAATTGGACCGAACAATGCTTTTGCAATTGTCTACAGCAATCTTTCTGACGCAATAATCATAAACTGCACGCTTTAAAAATGTAATGACATTTTCGAGGTTCAACATTTTCAGTGATCACCCGAATGCTTGTTTCATCGTTGTTTCCTCATTGTTTCATCGTTGTTTCATTTTTGCGTAACGCCAAAAAGTGGCTGTTTCCAAAAGGAAACAAGCGTTGTTTCCTCATATGTGTTTCTACCTTTACAGTTTTACATAAACAAACGACTAATATTTAGCAAAGAATTTATGAAAAACATAACTCTTATACCAATGGTTGTTTCCTATGGTTGTTTCATCTAAAATGGTTGTTTCATCCAATGTGTCTACACCTTTACGGGCCATTTTGAATATTTTGGCTATTACCGCGGGGTTACGTTTGTTTTAACTGTTTTAAGTTAAGAAAATGCTGGAGCAAATGAGAAATGGATGGACTTTATGTATGAGACTATAAAGGTCTGAACAAGCATTATGAAAGTGCGTTAACGATGCGTTAACGATGCATTAGCGTTTGCATTATGCATTAGGCATTTAGACTCACATAGAAACATGCGTTACTGCAAAAAAACCGTCATTCTAAATTAAATATATCTACATTGTTACGTCATAATTAGGAGCTTTTCATAAACAATCGAAATAAATTTTGTTATATTTGAATTTGGGAATTATAATAGATTAACTGGGTCGAATTCTTACTGAAATCAGTGCTTTTTTAAAACTCAGATAAAGAGAAATCATCCAACTTATTGAAATATCTTACCGGATGTCTGCTTCTTCGTTAATGCATCCTTAATGCATTTCAAATGCTTAACGCATCCTTAATGCATTTCAAAAATGCTTAAAGCATAAAATGCATTAACGTTGATGCTAACGCTAATGCATCCTATGTGTTCAGACCTTAAGAATGATTGTATATATAAGATTTTGTCGGACCTTTTTTATAATATGTGTTTTTATTGAGGTAAATGTTTAACATAAACCGATACAAGCGCATTCTTGTTATAGATTTCGATGAAGTCATGGTACCAAGGGATGGTTCTGATTCCTTGCACAGCGCTATAGAAAACGTATACGGGGACACTAAATCCCAAAATCTAGCATCTTACTTAGTGCACAGTGTCTTCTTTTATCGTACCCTGGGCCCGAGCGTTTCAGAGCCGAAATATCTGTCATCGATGCGACACATACTGAGATGGGGATCGAAAACGGATTACACGAATCCGAAACAAATCACCGATCCCCGTAAATGTGTCCATGTGTACATGCACTATTGCGACCAAGTGTTTTCCAAAGATGATCTATACAACCCTGGATATAATCTGGGTTATGTCCATCCCAAAAAGTTATTGGTTCATCATTATCGGAAGTCTTGTGGTGCCACTTGGCGTCCAGGGGTACGTTATGAGGACGACATATATAAATCACGTTGTAGCAAAGTGTTACCGGCGGTTCGTCAGAATGCTACGAAGCTGACCGATAAATATATGTTAAGATATAAAAATGAATTGGATTTCAAAATGAGAGAGGTGCTGAATAAGTTGCGTTTGTGGTCTGCTTTGTATAAGC
>LQRL01170168.1:0-12489 GCA_001703475.1 Hydroides elegans | reverse complement strand
AAATGTGGGTGATAATATTAGATATTATCATTTAAATACGTGGTATGGTATGTACTTAAGGTGGTATGTACTTATATATTGCTTATATAAGCAAACATGCAATTAAAGTAAAAACTGACCATCCTGCATCCACGAATTGTTGAAGTTCACGGGGGATCCAAGGTCCCTGACCTTCTAGTTTTATCCTGCTTTTAATACAGTAACTGTACATGTAAATCAACATTACGAAATTAGTCACATTCTATAGGCTATGAATTAAAGGGAAGTGGAGACCCGTATTGTTATGAGGTTGTGCATTCAGGTATGTACATTAAAGTACTTTCAATAAAATCTATTTATTCTTAAATTTAACGTTATAGATTCAAAGCAACATGAAGACTATTGCCAAAGCGTTGCGACTCTACGACTACAATCGGGACTTCCATATTCAGAAGCATGAGCTGCGAAAAGTGCTCGAAAATTACTGCTTCAAAATGACCGACACACAATACGACAAGTGAGTTTAAAATAGGACTTTAAAATAGTGAAAATATTTTTTGATTTTATAATATGACTTATGTGACAGTAGATTATTTAATATGCAACACGCGTTTGTGTCATAACATATATTAATCATTAAGATATACATTTCATATTTTAAATATCTATTTAAAAATCAGATATTAAAATTGGATTTTTATTTTACTTTTTTATAGGAATTTATTCCGATGTTTGTTACACGTTGTAGATTGTATCATTTATAGAATGCGATACCAGTATATCCCAGCTTATTTTCAAATCTTTATCAACTCTAAAATATAATTGATATTTTTCTGAAACCGCTTTTATATTGACTGTATTTAACAGATTGTATCAACGGTATGACTTCCATCGCTGCGGCATGAAAAAAAAGTTGTTTTATACCGGTACAATTGTCTAAGCGGTATTATTTATATTATGCCTCGATATTTATATCGAGGTAAATATCGAGGCATACACATGAAATATGTGTTATATTTTTTGTTTGTTGCAGATTGTACCAGAGATATGATTTCCATCACCGTGGTATGATCAACTACAAAGATTTCTTGTTGCGTCTGGGCGTCAATGTGGAACACGCTCTTGCACACAACCCACAAGACAGTGTTCCGGCTTGTGAGTCCCCAATTTGCTTTAAGATATTAATTAAATTCATATCATATTCTATTCTTAGGCTTTTATATTTTCGACTCGTAAAAAATTATATAAATATGTCCATGAAATTGTTCTACTTGATTTACTATTGTGAATGGGATAAATCCTTATGAAACGTAATAAAATTGCCATTTTGAAATAGATTTTGTTCCTTGCATTCTCTTCTTCTGAACCATTAATAACCATTTCATAATGAGAAACCTGAACGAAATTTGAACCTAAATGAAACCGATTTTAAGTATTAAAAAATCGAAAAAAGGGACATTTTTGTTTGTCGATACCATAAAATCTTAATCTTTAAGTTGTTTGCTGAATATAACAAATGGACAAACAAAAAATCTGTTTTTGAGTATCTATGCAGAAAAGTCTGAGAGGTAAAAAAATAAAAATAAAAAATAAATAATCTGTTTTCCCAGCGATGGCAAGGTACGAAAAAGGAAAATTTTTGTTTGTCGGTACCATAAAACCTTAATCTTGTTGTTTAATTCTAAGTTGTTTGATGTATTTAACAAATTGACAAACAAATAATATGTTTTTTTTTTCAGCGATGACGTGGCAAGGTACGAAGCAGCCCACGCAACAAAAGAACAACAAGTTCATCAAGAAGCCAGATGATGACATGCTGACGGGACTCAACTTCGACCAGGTCGAACTGCTCTTCAGGAGAAAGGTAAGTTGGTGTGATTTGTATTCAATTAATTATAATAAGGCATCGTCTTTTGACCATACCGTATTTACTATGTCCCACCCCATTCACAGGGGCGAACTGCTCTTCAGGAGGAAGGTATGTAATCGATGTTAGTTTTTATCCATAACTGATGACTCAGGCCTTGTGTGAGTCTTTTTTTATTCTTCAGGAGAAAGGTTAGACTAGTTATCTAATTAGATTAGTTGCATTCTTTCATTTGCATGTAACATGATGAGAAAAGGTCGTCTAGAACCAATTACCAACTAACTACCTCTGAGCATCTCATATACGGTCGATTATGAAGCTGTATAAATTTGTTATCACTGCTTAACTAACATCACATTAAAACATAGCCACGTTTTTTTTTCAGAAGTAGTTTTTGAGTTGAAATTCAACGGACACGTATACCTTTACTTAAATCCAGGGAAAAAATGTCACAACTTATGAGTGTTTGTTATAAAATCGATTGAGGGTTGTGTATCAAAAATACATGTAGTTGGCTATTTATAAGATACACCTTTTGGCTTTAAGCTATGGCTCATCTTACAATCATATTCTTTGTTTCCACCCAGATGCGTGAGAACTACGCCCACATCAAGCGCATGTTTCTCGCGATGGACCGACATCTAGATGGGTTCATTGGCCTCGTTGAATTGAAGAGCATTTTGAACCAGTTCACTGTCCCAATGACCGATCAACTGTTCTCACAACTCATGGACAGGTGCGTGTATTGATACTTGTTATATTCAGTGGAACCTCGAATTACTGGATAACTCGAGGTGATTTTAAAGTCCCCTTCATCATATAATAGAAGTCGAAAACTGAAAATGAATTAGTAGCTTGGTAGTAAATGCTTCTTGCCGTTAACCGGAAAAAAAACTTGGTTTTCTACAGGGTACTAAATTTATTTTGAATTATTCCTTTTAGTAATCATAATTTAGTTTTATAAATGTAATTAACTTTAATTAAATGTGGAATTCAGTTGGTATTTTAAGATATTCTGCTGTTTTTTTTTAGGTGTGGTCTCAAAGCTTCCGGCAAGATCTCCTGGGAATATTTCCTTGAAAAATTCCAAGACCCGCAGTCCCACGGCAATGGCCAAACCATCCCCATCAAACCCTCCCACAAGTAAGAAAACTATAAAACAAAAATTAACAGAGTCGATCTATCAACTTGTGATAATCATACATTTCATAGAAACGAAATAAGATTCATTTTAAAAGTGCTGATTTTGCTTCTTTTTATGTTATTATTATTCAGTGAGTGAGGTAACAAATCAACCATATACACATGTGTTTAAACGTATTCAGCACAACTAAGTTGAGTTGTATCCTGTAATAGTACCCATATGTTTAAAAGCTCAGATAGAAAATGCGGAAACATGGCGATTGAAGCCCATTATGATAAAGGGATTCAGACGAACCAATACATGATAATGCCCAAAGCTATATCTCTTCGTGTTTGTTTCATGATAATTTACAAATGAATACTAAGATGTTTCACCCTTCAACATCTAAAGGTTTTCCTTTCCTTGCAGATATAACCCCAACCAGGGCACACAAGTTCACACCAAAATGATCGACATTGTACGGTTATTAGATAATCACGTCAAGAATGCGTATGGGTCCTTCAAAAAAGCATTCTTAGAAATCGACAAGGTATTTGAAATAATATGTGGAATAATATGTAATATGTGGTAATGATCTACAAATAAAGAACTTGTGGAACCCACATCAATGTGAATAGAAACATGGTTTAAAAAAAACTAAATATATGATATTAAAAACTGAAATCGAACAAAAACAAGTGTTTGAATTAAAAATCGATAAAAAAACAAGTAGACGACCATGCATATATTCATGATTGCCTCTCAACCAGTTATTATTCGTTTTTTTATCGGTTCATCTTGATTTTTCAGTTTATTAAGAGATGCTTATAAAATTCACGTTTCAATGCTTAATTTCTAAACACCTGCTTTGCTTTTTTACAGAACCGAAACGGTAAAGTCAGCCGCAAAGCCCTTCGCGAATGTATAGATAAATTCGGTGTGCGTTTAACCGATGGACAATTTAAAGAACTCATGTCAATCGTCGATCCCACGCATTCCAACGATATTTCATATCACAAGTTCTTGGATTTATTTGAACCAAAAGAGGATCCTGTGGAGGGGCATAAATGGTTGAAATCTGTTCATAAGTTCAACGATGTTCAAAAACCAGCGGTGTTGGCGTGGGAAACGGTGAGTTGTGTGTTGGATGCGTCGATGTTATTACGATGTGTTTTACATGAAATAGGAAATCTAATTTTGTTAGGTATCGATAGCCCTGTATGTGGTGATCATTTGAGCGTTAGAGTGTATCCTATATAGGTCTAGATGTTAAATAGCATGTTAATGCTAAAACGTTTCTGATAGAGCATTCACATTTTGTGAGTTAACATTTAAGAACAATCATATTTGCGTTTCATCTGAATATAACCAATATAACCATACATCTTTTAATCAAATGCTCTGTTGTTTTAGAAAATACATGTTAATAGGCATAGGGTCAAGGTGTGTATTAGACTCGGGAGCTAATATCAGATTTATGGGGTTTTCGTATCGTTATATATTACTTATGTTCGATTATCATATCTCATTGAACCCTTTGCTGTTCAGATCGAAGACATCTTGCGGTCGCGAATACAGGACAGTTGGAAGGAGTTCTCACGAGCTATCGTCAACTGCGATGCCAACAAAACGGGTCGAATCTCACGCAAGCAGCTGCGGTCCATCGTTGAGCGATTCTGTATTCCTGTGTCCGATGAGCACTTTGAATTGTAAGAATAGTAATATAAGGGAATATGAGGGCCCATATTTAATATAGTCGATAACTGAATTTTTATGAACAGTTCGTAAGGCCCATATTGTATTCAAAGGTAAATGAATTAAGAATATGTTATAAACATCGCTGCTCACATAATGGGCGTAAAACTGTAATCAAAAACATGTCTTGATACTTATTCGATAAATTGTGCATTTGCCAATAGATAACGCTGATAAACGTCTGCAACATACCGTTTACATTCCTTGTGTATATAAAGTCTCAATTATTCAGGTTCCCAAAATCTTGTTTGAAATGTAAAACATTTTAAACACCTTTTTCGTCCTCCAGCGTTTGCGTTCATTCAGGTTGTACACCAACTTAATGTATAACTAGAAAGGCAATCATAGATTTCATATCTACGATCTTCTTGAGGTGACGATTCAAATATGAATATTGTAAAAATAGGCTTATACCTTTAGGGGCATATAAGCTACTTGCTTTAGACAAAATACATGGGGAATACTGTCCTAAGTACAGATAAGCACTTAATTTAATTTCGAATGTCTACCTTTGTATTTCGGAATTATTGTCACTTTATTTTTCAAACATTAACATTATAATCTAGACTTAAAATGTGACGAATGCCGACTGTGTCACTGTAAGCAGAAAGTGAATATTGATTATGCAGCAATGCGCGTTATATTAGCTGCCCGCTCTCCCGCACAACTTTCTCTCTATTAAAGTCGCTGTCAATCATCAATTAATGAATGTCAACAAATGAGTACGTCTTGTCATTGGTCCATTTAAACATGAGTGACCAATGAGAGCCTAGAATGAGTCTCAGTGGTTTTCAGCGAGGCACAAAATAATGTCGGTTTTTGAAAAATATTTTTCATAAATGATAAATATCTCGACAATCATATAACAATGACTCATCAAAACCATCTATGCTCCATCTTTCGGTCATGTTTAATGCTTTAATACATATTACTCTCTCAGGTTTATCCTATAACATATAGAAAAGTGTCGGACATGGCATTTTAAAAAAAAACTCGACTGATTTTAATACCTGCGAAATTTTCGTAAACGAAAATATCGCAGATAATGAACGGATAAACTGTGGATACATGTATATCTCGCATAAACAAAAACTCTTTTTTAACACAAATTTTATTGCATTATAAAATAACATATTCGCCCACCAGCATGTGCGAGCAGGTGCGTGACGACGCAGACGACAACAAGGTGCCCTACTTGCCCTTTTTGCAGCGCCTGGATATCACCATAAGACCGGGCGATATTGAGGGCCTGTCCACGCAGATCCACGATAGCAGCGAACATACGGAGTTGAGAAGGAAGGCCGGCCAGAATATGCGGTGAGTCTACAGCTCTCTGTATGTGACAGCGAAACTTTAATTTAAAGCGAAACTATAGTTTCGCTAGCGAAAAATTAATTTCTCTGATGATGTTTGAAAAAAAAATGTCTATTTAAGATTCTTTAACAGCCATAACTTATGATTTTGCCTTATATGATAATGTTTCATGTATCTTTTGATCCATTTAAGTGTATTAGTGACATAAAGCCCACTACCCGAGAGGATTATCTCTGAGTTGAGTCATGAACTTAACTCGGGGAAAATCGGCTTATTTCAATTACATCATTGAGTAGAACTCCATAAAAAGCTTTTGATTGATGGGTTAGATGACCAAGTACTATATTGCTATACATATGTATAAGATAAAATGTAATAAAATGCCTTATATATCAAATTACAACAAAGAATACTTACAAAATCAGAAAAATTAATCTTTCGCTACTGAAAATTAAAGTTTCGCTGCGACATATATATATCTCTCCTCCTATATGTACTGTACATGGAACTTGACACTGTTTGACACTGAGTTAAGACATAAGCTATGAGATGGGGACAAAATACAATGAAGGTGGTATGTGCATGCTCTTCTTTCTCCTACCTGTTACCTCAGTCTCTCGCTCTCTTTCTGTCCATATGTCTTGATTTTGAAACAATCTCCAGTTAACTCTCAGGATGTGTACTTAATCTCTGACTTAAGTGTGTTAAACACAAACTTGCTCATACATTAAAAAAAGGTTAACATTCTTTTTAGAAAATCTATAAAATATAAAGTACTTATAATCAAACTAAATATGTGATGATTCTTTTCTCATTTTCATAGACAAATGGAGTTGGAAGAAAACTGCTATAACCGCACACAGGGTATGAGTGGCGAGGAGATCTTAATTCGGCTCAAAGACCGAATGACCATGCACAAGACCGAGTTCCGAAATTCCTTCAACCAATACGACTACAAGCGTAAAGGAAAGATCACTAAGAAGGACTTCCGAAGGGTGAGTCATAAACATATGCATTGTGTGTTCTCTTTATATTTTTGGAGCATGGTCGTTTGTGCTTCATTGGGTATTATCAATGCGTACGTAAGTGTGGGTACTTAAAGGTGTTTATTTAGTTTTTATTGGTAGAGAATGGGAGGGTTCACGTATTTTTTTTTACATTAATGCACATTATTACAAAGTGTTATCCCAACGTTTTAACTTATTTTGCATGACAGTATTTCTTGTGTATGGTCACAATGTTTTATTATTTTATGCTCATGATGTTTGCATGCTTTGATATTTTAAAGGGTTTGCCTCGCATGTCATTCCCTACCCATCTTTTGTTCAGCCTTGTTGAAATGAGTAAACATTTATATTTTGTAACAAAATATAAATGTTTGTTGTATCCGGTGTCAGTTCCCCATTATAGAAATTCATTTTATGAAATTTATGTAACGAATGGCAATTCAATTAACGAACTCCTTTTGATTGAATCAACGCCGCCAGAACGAGGGGTGATTTTAAGACTTATCCCGTGAGTGTTTTACTTGACCAATAAAATGTATGCCACATTGACATACATGTAAATTCATAATTTAGGGATACTACGAGCGTAACTAAGGTATGACATTTATATACGATACTCTCTTCTCTAAGGGGAACCAGTAACGGATGTAGCCATATCTGTTTTTTGTTTACATTTTGTTTTGCGCATGCGTGTTTTATGTGTGTTTGTGTGCCCCGGATGTTCTAACAGGTGCTCGACGACCTTGGCTGGTACATGACTGACGAGCAATTCAAGGAGCTGTGCGCGCAATTGCAATTCACTAATGGCGCCATGAATTATAAAGACTTTGTGGAGAACTTTGAAGATACACGACATGGTATGTAACTAAGGAGCCGATATATCCGATTAATACATACATTGAATACATAGAAAATGCTTCACTAAGAAAAATAAGGCATGGTTAGACTGGATCTCCCTCTTTAGCCGGAACTACTTAAAAATTTTTATTGTAGTTTCAGCAATCACTTTACAAAGTGGGTACACGTGAAAGATCCATTGTATGCACATTGTCGGTCTATGCTTTAAATGACTTTACACCTATGCCCCCTTTACAAATGAGATATGTAAGATAGAGACAGAGTTCCTTCGAGTTTCACATTATTTACCAAGAATGGAAATTTATGTGATCGTTTGAAAATAATATATTATGACACTTTTCAATAAAATGATTATTTGTAGTTTCACATAGCAAAAACATATAATTTTTTATTCAAAAAAAATAACATAGGTGGTCCCGCGTCGGATCTTATCAAGGTGAACAACCACCGCGTGGACCCGATTCGTGGCGACGAGTACGGAATGACGGCTGAGGACGTGGAGGTCAAACTGAGGAACAAACTAAGAGAGAACTTCGAGGTCAGTCAATAATGGAAATAAAACATATATCAAGCCAGTTATAACTAAAATAAAATGACACGTAAAAATAATTTGTCGCTGTCAGTTTGACATCTGTTTTGTTTTGGGTTTGGCTCGTATATACTATATTAAACCAATGCGCATATTTTTGCGATCCTCGGTTCAATATTTTTCCAGGTCCGCGCTTGAAGTAAATATTCAATCCTCTTTAGATTCTCTCGGCTATTTGTTATTGACAACTCGTACTTCTTTGTCTATCGATACATTACATATGAATAATCTTATTACAGGATTTGCGCGCTGCCTTCTACAAATTCGACGAGACGCACTCTGGTCGACTCAACAAAGCCAACTTCCGACGCATGCTCGATGCCTTTATGTGCTTCACGAGTCAGGAAGAGTTCGAGAAATTGTGTAAAAAGTAAGATTCCCTTTAAAAATAATATAATGTTTATCAGCAGCAATATAAGAAATAAAACAATAAATAAATGAAAAAGCATGCTCGATGCCTTTATGTGTTTACGAGTCAGGAAGAGTTCGACAAATTGTGTAAAAAGTAAGATTGTATATAGTCTACTTAAGGCAGTTGTAAGTTATGTAGAACAATGTATTTCACTAATAGGAGGAAATACAGTTAAACTGTAAAAGGTAGGGTTGACAACTTCATCATTTCAAAAGAAAGTTTAGAAAATACTATATTCATATATCTTTTAAAATTCGAACAATTATGGTTAAAGAGGGTTTGAATAAAACGTGAAGAAATATAAATAAAAATATTAATATCAAATTCACAAAATCAATTGAAAACAGCAACAATGATTGTGAATTATCAAAAAAAGCAATACGCTCAAATTTTTCAAAGTAATGTAATGTTAACAAATTCAGTAATTTGCAATGTGATTTTTTTGTAGGTTGGGTCTAGATAAGAAGTCAAAGATAAGCTATGCGGAGTTTTTAGAAAAGTTCGAAATCAGAGACTCAGAAGACGGCCATAAATGGCTGAATTCAGATCACAGGTAAAGCAAAAATATTATTATACAACTTAACATAATTAAAGAAAGTGAATAGCTATATAAAACATAAAATAGAATTGTTAAATCTGCATAAATTTTACTGGTATTTTAATATGAGTAGTTCCCTGAAAATTGATTTTTTAACTTCTATATCTTGGCTAATTACAGTAATCCTTAAATTTGTTCAAATTATTGATATATCATTCTAGCCTGAATAAATTAATTCTAAAAATACACATGTAGGTTTTATTTGATAGGTATAATTCTTTTCCTTATCCTATAGGTATAACGATACGAAGCCGATGCCCCTTCTCTCGGCCGAAGAATGTCACCAAGCCCTTGTCAAGAAGGGTCACCAACAATTCAAAGATCTCGCCAAGGTAACAATTACTTAGAATAGAACTTTAAGCAACTTTTAATCACATTGGCCCATTTTCACAGCCTAAGTCTAAACCAGGTTTCAAGGTTATAACAAACGGGAACCTGGTCTAGACTTAGGCTGTGACATTGGCCCAATTTGTCCATGTTTTGTAAATTTCATATCGTGCCACTTTCAACTATTGCAAAAACAATATTCCTTTCTCATCAACATGTATGTTTTCAATTTTAATACTTTATGTCCATGTGCTTATCTTCAGATAAATGTCCAAAGCAAGTTTTCAATGGACATGTATGAAATATTATTTAAAGAGTTGTTAGACTTCCATTGTACATATCATTGGTCAATCGTTTAACCTAGGACCTTCATGTAGAATTCTACATCTCATGGTATTGTTTGGAATTTTTTTGGATATTTTTCAATTTCTTTCTATTGTATTTTGTGATATAGGATTTTGATTCAATTTTGCCTTATTTCTCAGATGTTCCGAACAGTAGATACGAAGGGCAAAGGTGTGATAAAGAAGGACGATCTGCGAGAAATACTCTACAAATTTATGCTGCCATTGAGTAAAGAAGAGTTCAACAAATTGTGGGCCAAGTAAGTAGACTACATACATGTTTAGACCAGGTTCTCTTGATAATATTCAGTAAAATGCAATGGAGAAATGCAAACACTGTAAAACCTGTCTTACCATGACACCGGGCTGGACGATTATCCACGTTAGAAGGTATTAAACAGCGAAAAATGACTAAACATACTTAGTTGAGTTAGGTGTTTGGTCTATCAACATGCCAGGTTTCTGTTTTTGTTTCTACTCTACTGTTTTAATTTATGTCGCCCTCTTCAGATATGGCTGGGAGCACAAGGGTTACTTCACCAAACCTTAATAGTGTTATTTTCATAATACAATGTACATGAAATTTAGTGCAAATCCATGTTTATAATCATTAAACGTTATAATTGTCCCCTCCAAAAGATACGACTGGGAGCGCAAGGGCCACATCAGTCACCAGGACTTCCTGCAGCGTTTGAGCGGGGACCAGTTTGCACCGAGCGACCTCGGGGGAACCAGTCAACAGATCATCGCCAAATCATATGCGGGATTAGAGGAACACCATCGCAACCAGCAGGCCAAGCATGAGCAGATCACGTTGAATCAGGCGTATACCACGACGGCGATGACGGTTGCACAGGTGTTACAACAGCTTAAGTAAGTTATAAATACTTTTTGTACGGATTTTCTTTAATCATATCGTAGTGTTTTGATTGCTATTAATGTGTCGAGATTTACTCAAAGTGGCATGAACGTATTTTGAAAGTTTTAAAGTCGTAATTTTTGTTTGTTATAAAGTATAAAGTCTCTTATAAGATTTCAGAATCTAGAATTTTTAACTCATGATAATTTTAGAATAGTGTTTTAAAACCTCAGAGATTGCATTTTGTAAATTTTGTTCAAACGTTTGTATTTTTGTTACCATTCAGTATGTCTTCTGTTTCAGAGATCGAATAAGGGAGCAGTATAAAGATTTCCAAGTTGCATTTAAGAAATATGATAAACGACAAAAAGGCTACTTAACGAGCACCGACATTCAACGTCTTCTGGTCGACTTTAATTATTTCTTGGATGATGACCAATTTTATGATTTACTTGAACGGTGAGTATTTCTAAGACCATGCAATCACAATTCACTTGACATATGTGGTATCTGAATTAATTCTGAATCTCATTAACAGTGATGTTTTCCATAAAATCTTAAGTAATGGCCTACCATGCACTTTGAACGGGGGTCCACAATACCACGAATCAATTTAATAGTGATTCTTGATAAATTGTAACTTATTCGCGCATTACTTTCCTTAAGAGTTACTTTTCATGTTCCTGAAGTTTCATACCAAATATGATTTACGAAATTCTGATACTTTTGACACATGCAATGTGATCCCTAACACTCGAACAAATGACCAGAAAATACATGTATATAGATTAGCATCATATCACTAGACATCAACATGTTTGAATCAGGACGGATGACAATTATCCATATTACCTTCTTTCATTCCACAGCGTAAAACTTAGCGCCAAGAACAGCAAGCTCTATTATGAAGACTTCGTTCGCGTTTTCGAAGAAGGCCGCAAGGAAGCCTATGAGCCCAAGCCCAAGGATGCAGCGTTCGCCGGAAGTACGCCCAGGGCTCAGTGGACGAAACTGGCGCCCGAGAAAGCGGAAGGCAAGCTGAGGGGGCTGGTGGAGAAGAATTTGGAGATATTGCAAAGTGTAAGTGTGTTGAGAAAATCGGTATTATTAGATATGAAAAAACCTCGAGATCAAGTGTATTAAGGGATATTCTGATAAAATTCTTTAATCTACAAGGTAGCATAAGTTACGATTTCTCGAAGTATTTTGAATCGGTTTTGAATCGCTTTCGTATGAAAACTATTGCTATTATAAGAAGTCTGAAGTGGAGGCCATAAGATATTGCTCTGGAAACTCTTTTGACTTTGAAGTTATAAAAGGAAATTAAACGTAAGGAAATCAGGTGTTTCACTTGGCTTATATTTTTTATGGCCCGCCTGACTATAGTCAGAGGGCCATATAGGTTTTGCCCTGTCCGTGCGTGCATTTTCTGTTTTCACCGGAAATGGTATCTATGG
>LQRL01170166.1:3659-14652 GCA_001703475.1 Hydroides elegans | reverse complement strand
CCCATAGATACCATTTCCGATGAAAACAGAAAATGCACGCACGGACAGGGCAAAACCTATATGGCCCTCTGACTATAGTCAGGCGGGCCATAAAAACAAGTTTTGATTGATATGCACCACGTACACTTCTGACTGTTGCAAAGATATGTTTAAACAGCATCGGGTAGGTAAGTAGTCTATAGTTAAATACACATTATCAGTAACACAACTGACATTGTGAAAGTGGGGTTCTATGCCATGACTTAGAATACGACAACAAAAATACGCATTTTGTCTAGAATTTATATCAATTTGATTAGTCCTTTCACAACTTTTAGCAACTTTTAATCAAGCAAATAGTAAGGTTGCCGATTTGCTACTCACCTAAAAGGGCATGCTGCCACATCCAACTGGTTGCAAAGCGTCCCATTTTTAGAAATATCGTAAAATGTGTTGTTTTTTTTTAGTAGGAACAACCAACAAAATCACTTCTAGGCAATACGAAATTCAAACATACACCGGCGATTACTTTTGAATTAATTTATATGAGTTTTCAATTTCAGTTTAATTGATATGAGTTTGCTCAAATCAAAGAGAGAATTAGTCAGGTGCTAATCGAGATGACAAATTGTTAATGGAATTTCAAACTTTAATTGGATAAACCATGAGCACAATCTGGCCGAAATAAAGCCTTTCATTAGGATTTGCTCATTAGCAGAGGTAAAATTGAGAACGGTGCTTGTGACATACATGTACCGTAGATCTTTCGGAAAGAATTTTTAGATGGGTGACCTTATGTCCTCAACTCACTCATTATGATCAACAATAACAAACACACTACTCCTTTGGTTAATGAGGCGATTACTTACAAGACATTTAGCAAGAGATTGAAATTAACAGATGTATTATCTTAAGCGATATTACAAAAAATACTGCATCTTTTTTTGTTGTTGATAAATAACCATCGTTATTGCATGATTGCTAAAAATTCTTTTGTTTCTAACAGTGCAAAATATTACATATTGCACTGTTTTGAATGGCTAGTTGAACACTCTTGACACCATAGGGTAAAGGGATTAAAATGCTTAATGCGATTATAAAATGCGATCTTAATCACAACATCGTCCCCTTTTCCCGTCAATAACAATACTTTCGACTAGAGAATTGCAATTACAGACCGTCGCTAATTAGGGGCCCCTTTGAATTTTAAGCAATCTTACAATAAGTAGGATATTGAATTTCACTCATTTGTACTCGACATTTAGACTCTCGACTCCGTCTTGAGTGCTAAATATCTCTTACTGCATTCGTGCAATTCAATATCCAATACATTTGACACAAAAAGTGCGTCCATACAGTGATGTTGTGATCAACCAATGTGTCAAACATGGTTATTGCAATTTAAGTTCACATTTGTTGAACATATTTACATGAACACATCTTGTTTTATTTCAACCAAAGCATCTTATAAATTAATTAGATATTTGCAATTTTTTGAAGCAGTTTCCAATTATGAACTCGTACTTCATTTGATTCATATGATCATTTTAGGTTAATGTGAGTGAACTTTGTTTACCTGAATCAGACATTTTAAAGAATTTAACCGCAAATGTATCCGTTCGTTTTGATTATTTTCTTCAAAAAAAAATCCACTTGAGTAGTAATGCACTTTAATGTTTTATCGTATTTTAACTTAAGTATTGATAAAAGTGTACAATGCCTAGGAATATGTGCCTTTTAAGTATTTTTATTTAAATTCATGAAAACAATAAACCATATGCGACATTTTATCCAAACCGACGATCAATATGCTTTTCAGTGCATATGTATTATATTTAAAATATTCCCTTCCTAGACTTAAGAAACCCAGAACAATAACCTAAGTTGAACAGTAACTAAGCAGTCATAGTTTATAGCAAGAACGAGAACGCTTTATATTATAAATGGACAACGTCCGTCGCATCGGTATAAGTAGCAGATTGATGAAGACCCATTTTCATTTACAGCACTTAAGCGCCCACACAGATAGTTAAACACAGACACTTCACATTCTGGATAACTTTCACTGTTCAACGTTTTTACCATTTTTTTTTATTATACATACTTAACCTCGAATTAGTTTATAAATCGTATTCACATACCATGATTCCTCGGAAATTGACCATGCGGCAAGATGGAAGAAAGATTCACGAAAAAATACACGAGTTTTTAATTGAATTCCGAGTCGAATCCTTTTCGATGAAATGCAATTAAGTCAGAGCACCTTGATCGTATTCGCTTTAACCATTCTAAGAAAACAACTTTATTTTCATTTTTATCCTACCTATTTGTTTAAATAACTAAAATATTAGAATGTTTATCAAACAGTTGGTGAAAAGACATAAGCTCGTGAAAAAAATATATTTCATAGAGCAAGAGGGCATAGAATTCTAATGTACATGTATGTTATAAAAGGAACAATATAACCGGCCAAGTCTTTCAGTATGGGGTAAAGAAACAAAAACAAGATAAGGATGATACATATGTAATCCCTGTTTTCCCATTCATTTTTCCCATTATTTTTGGCAAGTGGTCTAAAATGCCAATGTTAAACGTATTCGTCGTGATTGTGTCCTAAAATATTACAACGGGTTAAATGGGAATATGGATTTTTCTAGCTGCTGTAAATTACCCTTCAATATTATAAACATGCAAAAATACATACACTTTGAGAAACATATGGCTCTCAGAAGTCACAAATGATAGTCTTTGCCGTTGATCGATTGGAAGAAATCACCACTTAACAATTTTATACTTATGTAGCAATATTCAGCATCATCCTTGGTTCCTCTAAAATTCCCATTTCTATAGTAAATCGTACATTAGGATCATACGTGACGCATCATCATGAATGCTAAAAACAGCTTATATTTAAAGCATCCTTTTAATTATTAAAATATGATCAATTAAGTCAAATGCCGGAACAGTTATCATAGTTCACGATAAGTGCGAAAATGGTCTGAATTCTAATTTTGAAGTTACATTTTGAAAAATCGTCAAAAAAATCTATTAAAGGGTAAAATACATTTCCAGTCAAGCGAGGTCAGGCGGACATGCAAAAGAATATTCACATATTTCTAAAATAATTTCAGCTTGACCATAGGATCGCAAATGCATTTTTTAATCGAGTACATTTTTACAGTTTGATTAAAAACGACATTAAAATTATACCTTTATTTTAATGAGTTGATATCCTGATGTAAAAGCTGTTATCAAGCTGGCACTTATTCAATTACAATGTATTTGAAACTATATTTCCCTATCTGTTTATGCGATCACCATTATTCCAAAATATGTCCGACCGCTGATATGATCGAAACACTTTATTTCATGGTTAAACAAAAAATATCTAAAAGCAGCTTATGTCATTGCAAACATATATGCATGTTGCAAGCTTACCCTCATATAACATAGTCATTATGTGTTGTATTTTATTTTTGTCCTGTTTTTATTCGGCGAAAATAATATCAAGTCGCCATAATCATCGCGATTGCAAGGATGCACACCCACATCACTAGATACACTGAGTCGGCTACATGCAAGAGCATTGCCCTAGATATTAGCAAAACTGGCGGGGCTCATTCTCTTTTTTCGCAGCCCACAAATAATTTATTAGTATATAATTCATAATAATTAGTATATAATTCATAATTTAGATCTAAACATATATTTTATGTATGGGGATACTCAATCAACTTTGCAGTTGTATCGTTAAATTGTATCACATTGCCTATGTGTTTATTCTTCGATAATAGTGCTCAAATATACATAATTTCACAAAACCAAATAATATCCAAAATAAAGATGGATTGAAACTGTTCCAGCCAGTTATTTTGAAGTTGAGAAGTTGAATGAACATATTTTTCATGTGACTTGTTCAGCAAAGCATCTAAATTGTAATTGTAGATATTGTGAGATTATTTGGTACCACAACAAATTGGAGATATTTTATGTTTTGTGGACTGGTGACTGACTCTCTCACTCGGATGTCATGGTTTATTCAGAATTTGAAAACCAGACACCGTTCTTTGAAGTATTCTTGGAATAAAAGACACACGGGTATTTCCCTGACAACGATTCAAATTTGAAGAAATGTATATTGTCCATATAGGGCAAAGTGAAAAATCATAACCGGAAGAATTTATCATGCTAATGAAAGTATTCTACCGTATATACTTTAAGCTTCAAATTCATATGCGAAAAGCTTTGCAGGCACATGTCTGTTGTCAATAAAACCTTTTAACAGAACAATTTGTTATTAAATGGACTGATGAAATGAGCACAGGAAGCATTGTAAATTAAACCCTTTTTACATCGGTTTCTAAAGACCAAAGTTTTATGTAAAAGTTGCATGCTTAAGATAAACATTTTTCTTTCATCTGTCCACAGTGAAAAGACCGTTAAGCACTCGTAAGCGGATAAAGTAAAGAAAATAAAGAATGATTTTTATTTTGCGTGTTCATCACTGTGCTTCAAAGATTGGTAATAAATCCAGTATTTAGGAGTGACAGATATGTGGGTTAAGCCCTTAATTCATCTTATAAATAGTTCCTGGTCGGAAACAAATATGAATATTCCAGAGACACTGACGCAGAGTACAATAAGTAAAAATGTTTAATTCAAGAAAATAAACAAGATATTTAGGAATGTTCATCAGGTTAATAACATAGTAACTATGCCAACCTGATTCTTGATATCGAAGTTTGGGGTCATTCCCGGACATTTATTGTTTCAATAGAATTGGCTCAGATTAAATATGCTTGTTAGGAATTGGAAACGGGTTTTACAGTTGTGTTTACTCCATGTGCCATCGGGCAAGGGTCAGTCATCATTACACATTCTAAGCTGAATCTGATTAGTAGGCGGAGACGCCCTAAATTGAGCTAATAACCGGTATAGCAATTTATAAATAATTGAGATGCAAAGATATGGCCAAAACCTATTACCAGCACATTGTTAAATAATGCATATCTACACATTCATGAACATTAGCGGACCCTATTATAAACAGCAAGCTAATTTAACAGGCTTTTTAGCAATCTAGACGGATATAAAATTAGAGCCTTGACTTAATCATAATTCGAAAGATGGTTACAGGTCAAAAAGTTAATTAAGTGTATAAGATCTATTATAACAAAGGTGTCATATTGATTTCTTTATTTTTATTTAAATCGATGCTTATCAGAAAAATGAGAGGCACAAAAATGAACATCGTATTTAACAGCTAAACACCTGAGCAACCACGAGTCTTTGACCTGAGACGTTCATTTGAATATTCCACCGATTTGAAAGGTTGATTATGATACGATGCTTTTAGTTCAGAAATACATTCAATAACAGTGAATGAAATAGAAGAATAAACTAATGTACATGATGGCGACAGACAGCAATCCAACTTACCCATTCTTGTTATGAATTCAATGCATATGAACTTGAATTAGACCAGTCTAATCGATTATGGCAAAGCAGTTTCCATTTACAAACATGTAGAGTCGAGCCTTTTTATGAAAAGTTAGAACTGGGATGACAGGATAAGTTAAGCTCACAATAAATATGCATGCTCATTATGAAAATACTCACTTTGAAAAGATAGACACAAGTCCTGTATTATAACCAGAATAAAAGTTCTGTCAACAAAGTGAATAGCGCATTAAAAGTAATCAGTATATCATGTTTTCATTGAAGAAGACACTATTCATAAGACTCTACACATCCTAGGAATTATTTAGTTTATTGTTCACAATGTTTATAGCAGTGTAAAATGTTATAAAATTTTGCAAATAACCTAAAAAATTGTCTTTATCCATCAATCCACATGAATACCGTGCATCCCTTTTTTATCATTCACTTTTATCCACAGTAAATTTGCAATAACCAAAGACGTTTATTCTCACATTGTCTCTTCCATCCTATGAAGGCAATTGCTCCGTGTATTTGTTGCACCTTTTATGACCCTAACTCTGCAACAGTTGCTTTCATAACAGAACTTGTCACCAGACAAGCTGCTAACAGCATATGCAGGATGCTTTTAGTTATACAACCAGCATGTCATTGCTCTCTAACAGGCTCTTAGACCTCACCATTACAAATTGAGTGAAACAATTGAGTGAAACAATTCTAAAAATATGAAAGGTCCAAATTTTTTTTTGTTATCGAATATCTATCTATTGCTATATATTTAGCAGTCTGCAACATCCGCAACCTGTTACCTTATAAGTCACCAAAGCAGTAATTCAGTAATTCAGTCGTAAGAACAATGCATTTTATACACTTGTATTAGCCAATATACACAGCTTAGATTAATTTCCATTCATACGGAATGTTTACACTTTTATTTCATTGTGCTAACTGCTCATTGCAAATCCTGTTTAAAGATAAAGATGAACATTGAATACATGTAGTGTCTCCAGTGTATATTTTCATTTGATTGATTAGTCATCACACAGCAAAGAGCCAGAATGCAACATATGTTAAGGCCCATGCATGTCGTGCATGTGGGCTTCCCCTAAAGAGATTGCATACAACGCCCCAGCGATCATACCTATTGATTGCCACCTGATGCAACAAATCCAGTTATGTGCTGCATTGAAGTTGTTAGCTTTTGTATCATACTGAGCATTAGGTATTTTAAAAGCGGACTAAGAAGATGTTTTCTCTAACTGTACGGGAGCCCTGATTGCTACCAGGTGACGAATCCTTAATACGTCAGTGAGCGTGCGTTTATCTTTTTATATATTTCTTTTGCGTAATAAATATATTTATCTGATATCATTTCAACTTTTTTCGGGTACCATCTGGACCATGGACTAATCTACCGAGAAATCAAACAGTCACTCACAACTGTTCAATTCACAAGGTTGAGTTTATAATAAAGGTCTGTTAAAATCTGTAAGAGCTAATCCGTTAACATTCAAAATAACAGTATCAAATAAATAAATATCATTCGACTGCAAGCTCAAAGTGACATTGCTATAAAATGGATTACGTTTGCAAATATAAACACTCTACAGCCTATATTTTTAGAACCTGCTCTGTTCATTTGTGCAAAAAATATACGCAGATCTGAACTTGAATATATCTTTATGGAAACATACATACGTATGGACTGCTATTTTACCTCACAACCTTGGTGTTCAACCAGAAAGTAGTAAAACTAATCATATCACTTGTTATAGGTAAAATCTCGCAGCTACACTTATTTTATCGAGTTATATTAGTGAATACACACTCGCATAAGTTGTTTTTACAAATACATCCACACGAAACACACCTTAGGTGTGATACTCACAGTTTTGTCGAGTTATCTTGTAGATGAAGGTTGTGCGACATTATTTTGAATAAAATTACCATAAAGGTTTCACAATATAATGATAATTTTATCAATAAATTCCGCATGTTTAATGACTTACTAGACCAGAGCCATAATGTAGTCCATTTTAGCTATGGAGTCCGAGGCACGTCTAAACAGCGAGGACTTTAACCTGAGCCTTAAACTTAGTCTCTAGCCTTCCGTTCAAAATATCTAGCCCATACAAGCAAGTGGTGACGGATCGACACAAACTTTTGGGTGTGGGGCTAAAAATATGCAAAATGCACAAGAAAATTGCGTTTACTGATTGATTTTTTTTCCGGAACTAAGAAAACTAATGAATGTAATATAAATTATATGTGAAAAAGAATAGGGACAATCAAATGAAAACATACAAGTTGCAAACATTTTTAAAAATCACTCCTAGGTTATATGGCTAAGTAAATCTCGGATGGGATGATTGAATGATCAGTTTAACAAACAAACCATATTGTCGCAAACAAATCCTATTTTCCATATCGTCCGAGAAATAAGAAGCCTCCGACTCTAGACTTTCTCCTCGTAAAAGTTGTAAAGCTCTGATTAAATCATTTAACTTAATTTACGCACATTATCGAGTTTGTATGGCCTTTTCCTTTAAAGAATATACTCATGTAACATATTTGGACCACGGAAGTGCATACGAAAAGACATATGGACACCAAAACCCTTTAGGTAAGGGGTATAAACAAATTCAAGCGTCCGAAGTTTGACAAAATTGTGGAAACGTATCTCAACATATTTTTCCAAAATCCATGGCTCAACCACACTTTAGTCTAAAAGATACAGTGAATCCATTGTATCTTACATATACTCATAATAAGAGCTATCTGTTTATGTCAGAAACTATGTTTACCTCTTAAATGATGGACTTTTCAACTTTTAAAATCGATGAAAACTTTTCGTGGCTGCTGTCAGAGTTCGATGAAGTTATACACAAAACAACATGAAGGAAAGGGTGAGTGTGATGAAAAATTATTTATGTTGTGAAATTTACGTTTAATACATGCACGCATACAATTTCATTTCATCTATGAAACTATAATATAATCTGTTCGCCAAGACAATCTAGATATTTGAGACTATTATAAATATTATATTTTGAACTTGGTTATGGGCTCAGAAATTACGATGAATTTTTTGTCTGCACGTGTTTGGGAAGGGCACCCAACGCCACATTTTTTTTAAACATCTCTATAAAAAACACATTACGGAATTTTTTAAAAGTTTATATTTGAGCATAAAATCACTTGTAACATTGAAACATGCAATGAGCAATCACATTTAGAAAACAATTTTTACTTAAATGTGGTCCTTTTTTGTAGCTAGCTGAGCTCACTGCGCTCATCTAGCTGGCTAGAATCATAAGAGGAACACCTTTTATGAAAAATCAAAATAGTATTACTGGTATAAATTACCAATTTCTAGTTGTACTTCAGTTTATCTAGCCTAGATATATATTCATGAATAAAATCAAACCCTTTATTGACGAAATAATTAATAAAAATCGACAAAAATCTAAAAAAAGTATTCCTTAAGTTTTTGTAGCTAAAAGGGTATTTTTAGCAGGATGGAAATCGAAAAGGAACACCTTTCTGAGGAACACCTCGCGAGGTTCTCTTAATTACAATTATGAATGACAATAAATAATGGTTTTTGAACAATATAATTTTGCATAAAGGTGTTCACCTTCTCCAAGTAAGTTGCTCTGGTTCGTCTTTCTTAGCAAGCCTAGAACTGAAAAGAAACACCTTTTGCGAAACTTGATATTGTTCAATATGATCAGATAACGTCTCATATCTTGCGAATAACAGTATATTGAACAATCGCATCAATCGCAAGCAAGTTTAATAATTTTCGAAATAATTATTGTACTTATTGTAAAAAAAAAAATAAAGTAATAAAAAGGTGTTCCTCAAACTATCAAAATCTCCAAGCCTGAATGTATTGTCCTCAAAATAAACAAGCCAGCTGGCAACATCTATTTTGGGGGAACAGCTCGTGAGGTGTTCCTCGTCTAGTATAACTTCCCTTGGACAATTCACCCCCGACAACTACCCCTGGAAAAAAAAAACCCGTGTGGCGAACACCCCTGCACAATTCTCTCCAAAATATTTTACACAATTGACGAAGCACGCGGAATGGGTTGATCGAAGCAAAGGCAACAGTTTGAAAACACATCTTTTAATTGAGATTGGGTGTCGCAGATTCCAAGACCAGTTCACATGGTGAGCATTGAAGATTCTTAACGTGACGGAAAAGAAGCTGCGCAGCATAATAAGCAAGTGGGAAAGCGTCCCGATAATAACCATATGTAATACAGTTGAGTCCACTCGACGCGGTAGAATGAAATTCACGGTAAATGGTAGTGACCGAAATAACCCGCTAAAGGGCCATGACCAAAACGGCGACATCGAATGCTAAGCAACGTAAGGGCGTTCCAAAGATAGAATGACACTCCAAGCAATTTCTATCCGTGCCCATAAAAATGATTTGAATGATAACATTTCCGAGACAGTACACAGAGATAACTACTGGTCCTATTGGTTTAGATCACACAATGGGCCGTGGACAAGCGAAAAAGACTGGAAATGAAAAAAAAACATCATTTGGCAGCTACACATGGAGTTGCTAAGATAGCTACAAGAGCAAGACTCGATGAAGTATGAGCTCGTAAAAAGCTAACCGTGGGTAGTGGGGAGAACATCTTGTGTAGCTGGTCGCTTTAAGAATTTTCCAAAATGAGCAACGACACCATGGAAAGTCCTGATGACATCGCAATACAAGTCTTATAACGGTATTTTCTGTTGATCTTGTCTCGCACCGTCGGATTCTTAAAGTCATAAGAATCCACACAGATTGAAATCTGAACTTTAAGTATGTTGCGGCTTTCAGTTGATGTTTATTTTATCATTCAGAACTTTAGATAAAAATACATGTGCTTATAAAGCATTAATTTGTTATCGACGATTTAGGTAGTTCGAACACATATAAACTAATTGCAACGTATGTTTTCCAACTAAAACTACAATTATATCGGTAGTGATTTCTAAAAAAATCAACTTTACTTACAGATTATTTCAACTATATCAACTAATGTCTGTCAAGGGCTTACTGCCAAAAGAACTTTTGACTTTTTCAAATCGCCTTGCGATATTTTAATCTTCTCGATTTTCTTTACACTTATTGATTGCTGAAATGCATTGCTATTAAGTAATCTGCGTTGTTTGGGCCCAATAGCATCTTTGACAGCCGGTATGAGTGTTATGTGTCAAGAATATAAGAAAAATATTAGAATGTTTTCAACAGTTGTTATGGTTGTTCCCCCCGGATCTGTCATTAGTCCGTTTAACCCAACAGTTGGTAATGGTGTATTCATTTCATATTTAAAGTTGTTTAATCTCTTATCTAGGACACGTTTAATATAATCACATCACTGTTTTTTTTTATATTTTTTAAAAATGTTTTTCTATTATTTTTTTGGACTCTGCTCTCAGTTACTACCCTTCAATTAATTAAAACTGATCGATGCTTCGAAAGATCTGTTTGTTGCTTTATTGAGGTACTCATACTTTGATTATATATAATTTTAGTAAATATTAATCAGACCCCCTCACTAGTTGAACA
>LQRL01170144.1:7489-19402 GCA_001703475.1 Hydroides elegans | reverse complement strand
AAAAAAAAAAAAAAAAAAAAAAAAAAAAAAAAAAAAAAAAAACGCAAAACTGTCCGGAACAGATCAGTACAGTGCAGGATATGCTCACAAAGGTCATTAGTTTTCCTCCAACTAATTTCTCTTTCACTCTCAGATGTAGACGTTTATTTTTTTGCGCCTATGTATTACATTAGCCGCAATAGATATTCTAGGATACTCAATATCCGTAACCAACAAGATGAATAATGATCACTAACAGGTCTATGGTGTCAATACGGAGCATCGAGTGCTCAGTCAGTTTAGGTGCAATGGAAAGAGAGCTGAGAACCAATACCGATTTTAGATCGCCTGTAATTAGTTTCGAACCAAGTGCTTGCGAAATTATTACGGTAATCCGTAATTTTGTTTTCAGGCACACATATCCTTTCCCATGTAGATCCACTTTTGACCTCTTCACGTTTTTTCTACATTCATTATCAATGATTTGTGAACCTGCTTTATGGATTGTATGCATTATAGCCTTAAACCAAGCACATGTGCCAAAGTTCCTTTGACCCTTCACGTTTCTTCTGTATTCATTACCAATGATCGGTGGACCTAATACATCGTACACGATGATAATATACAGTGGGCACTCGTTTAACCGAATACGAATTGACCAAATTATGTTTTTAACTTAACACATCTTAAAATCATAGCTTTACTTTATGAAATCATATATGATAAAGTTAAAATCAATTGAACCGAACCGTTTTCGCTGGTCCCAAAATGTTCGGTTTAACGGGGTTCTTCCGAAGTAACTTATAGCAAAACCAAGCTCAACTCACCCTTCACGTTTTTTCAGTGTTCATTACTACTGATCTGTGCATCTTATTCATTGTATAAGACGAATAGTAACATAGAGCGAAAGTAAGCTGAACCCATGCAAGATAGTCGTAAATCGCCGCCACGGATGATCGAGCGATGCGCGAATCGCACGGTGTGGGCAAAGCGGCGTGGACTGAGCGCACGTTGGCGAAGAGATAACCTCTGACCCCTGTGCGTGGTAGATGAGTTGAAGGATTGACCTTTATGCGGCTAATGAACATGTGCGAGTATAGTTTCTCGTGAATATTTGCCGGTTGCAACGGACCTTTATATACATGTTACATATTTGGCCGGTCAGGTAGAGTTTTAATCGTTCAAATATTAACGAAATCGGCAGATTATCTGTCGGTCCGCCGGGCAGATGTCAGTCCGACCAAATTTGTGTCGGTCTCAGCGCCGACGATTCTCATATCCTCTGTTATATGTCGATGTCATGAACCATTCTTGTCACATGACCCTGAGCTTACCTTATAATTAGTGGTATTCTTTGTTTACATCATGGATGATTGTGTTATTACGGTAATTTTGTAATTATGACCAGATGGCGATGTATTTATCTACATGTATGTTCGACCTTAAGCTTTTTTCATCGAGAATAAAAATATAGAGCAAGGTTAAAGGTCAAAGGCAAAATATAAGCGTACATATAAATAACATTTTACGTATGTACGTTTATGAATATCAATTTTGGCGAATGTTGTTTCTGGTTCTTGATTACTTTTGAACATAGATGTCTAGTAAGAAAGGACAAATAAGCATTCGTTACAGAGCCGTAAACATCGCCACATTAATTTGTTCCAGCCTGAACTTTCCAAAATGTTCATCCATCATTTTCGTTTTTCGCATGTGCGGAGAACCAACACTATTTTGAACAAGGGAGTGCCCAGTAGGTTTCCACAATAACTCAACATGTTCAGCGATTCTTTGCGATTTTGTTACACCTGGATCATGTGTTTGTCCATCTATTTTGGCGTTTTCGCGTTCGGGGTGGAATTCCACGTTCAGTCTCATTGCACATCGTCGATGTATCGTCATAGTATAAATTCTAATATATTGACTTAACATTATTTTGGGGATTCTTGCACTGGTTCTGATGTTGATATTGGTAGAAAACCCGTGTTTCTGTTGTAGGTCTTCATTTTCCGACGCATACCCGGTAATAATAAATGTACATTTCATTGTGTAGAAGCACAAATGTATAGAGTCTAGGTCAAGTAAAAATAAAGAAACCCGAGATGAAAAACAGATCGACATTTCATAGAGAAGTTAATTACTGTTATATTCTTATCTTAATTATAATCACTGAAGAGGTCAGCCTGTTTCAAAATATCCAGTCAAGATATAACTACAAAGATATGCCTCCTGTCTCTTTTGGTCATTGTCAAAAGCGGTATATCAGCATATATGCGGACAGTTACTGTATTTGAAACTGATGTCAACCATCGAAGTTGTCCTTTGGGAAGACGGACCCTCGGGATATACCTTTCATCTCGGTTCCATTTTTATACCGGCTATATTTCATATCTCTATATCTTTATCTCTAATTTTCTTGTGAGAACAGTTGACCTGTAGCGAATAGTGACAGCAATATCATTTTCAATTTTCAAAAAAATAAGTGAAGATAATGGCAGTATTGTCATTTCCAATTTTAAACCGGAAAAATGAATACAGATAATATGAGTACTGTCATTTCCATTTTTGTCAGAACAAAACAAAAAAAACAAAGTTGATCCCAGATCTTAACTGTCAAAAAATGAAATTGCTTTTTCTTAATGACAAGTTATAAAAAGAGAAAACCACAGATTTTCTGTGACCTTTTCTTTGCCCATCACAAATGATATCTTAATCGTTAGTGTTTCTCAGGGCGGCGATAGGTTCCTTGTCTTGCGTCTTTGTTCAGCCATCAGTGTGTCAACGGTTTAAATGGCAGTTCACAGACACTTAAAATCTAACGAGAATGGCCCTTGTCAAAGACCATACATCTACATAGCAAATTCAGTGGAGCCTCGTTTAATCTAACACAAATTAACCGAATGATTGGTTAAACTGAGCAAATTTTGCGATTCAAGGCTCTGTATTTACTTTCTAAATCTTATCGGATAAACCGAAAAAGGGTCAAACCGAACATTTTTGGCCGGTCTTGAGGTGTTCGGTTTAACGAGGTTCTACTGTATATCTTTTTATAAAAGGATTTTGGTCCTTGTCAAAACGGCAAGAAACCTTGTAATGACCTGAATTCCAATCACCCCCTCAGGAACTAAAATGGTCGTGTAGTCAGTTGATCAGATTAGGGGGCGGACAGGGGTTTAGCCCCCGGCGGTCGGGGTTCGGTGTTGGTATAAGGGTTTTTTTTGGATAATATATGTGTGAATACGTAGTGTGTATTGTATGTAATTGATGTATCCTCTTCACATAAATCTAACATCTGGGAAGAATTGATCCCCGAGAAATATATATTTAACTTTCGTGTTAATACCAGAGAGCTTATATATAGAGAGGTGCAACTCGTTATATGCTATGATGTGGCAAGCGCGCCACTAGTGACATCTAGCGGTATACAGTATTAACAGCCCAGTTGCATGTATGTACGCTAATAATAACAAGTGTACTGCTATTTGTCAATCAATCAAACATGTTTAAAGACATTTCTGATGCATTATTATTCATTACACTTTAGTGAAATATATTATTGATGCCAATATTATTACAATAATATGTAATTACAAAACATGCTTTAATTTTTACACTTTTCTGCTACGTTTGCCATCGGAATTCATGCTCCCAAAATTGACCCGAGGTATTGTAGCATGGACTCTGACTCAAAAATACAACATTACTATATTTTCTAAATTCGAGTAGCAATATATATCACTACAACATCCCAAGATTGGATTTATCATGTACCTTTTTATACCATAAAATTAAAAAAAAACGTATAACTCTTCCGATTTTCATTTAGCTTGGAAAATTAAACAGGACTAATCATAAGAAATTATACAGTCATGTAAACCAAAAAAAAAAGATGTTTTATGTATTTTAACAATGCTGATAAAATGCATTTATACATTTGCGAAGAGCTCTCCATCAGGTGTTCCTAAAAAAAAGTGATTCCTTGTCAAAAAATGATTTATCTACATATTTTTGAAAACTACGCTCTAGCTACAAGAATTTGAGGAACACCTATTTCAATATTATAATTGTCTATTTCCATTTACGAATCAATTCGATATTTTAACAATAATTTTATTCAGATATATATAGCGATGTAGGTCCAACCAAAATTGAAACCCGGTCCTACATACACGAATGCTAATAATTGTTATTGGTCATAAAAGGTGTTCTTTCCACGATTCTAGCTTTCTGGATGAGGTCATCTATCTACAAAAATAGGAGCACCTTTTTATTATAATTATTTTTCAAAAGTTGATTA
This sequence comes from Hydroides elegans, assembly GCA_001703475.1. Classification (NCBI taxonomy): domain Eukaryota; kingdom Metazoa; phylum Annelida; class Polychaeta; order Sabellida; family Serpulidae; genus Hydroides; species Hydroides elegans. The sequence goes on along the minus strand of LQRL01170144.1, from coordinate 15,126 downwards.
TCTATTTAAAATTTCAATGTTTCAAGTTGTTTTATGGTCGAAAAAAAAACTTTTTAAAAATCAATTCGTGGGATGAGCTTTATCAGCCCAACTTTATATATAGTTTTTTTTTTGATAATTTTATTCATAATTTTCTCTTAGTTCGGAAGCTTCAAACCAACTGCCTAAAATACATATTTAATTGTTGTATTTTAAAACGAAATATTCTATTTCAATTTAATACGAATTTATACATTATGAAAATACATTTATTACTTGGGTTTTTGGTTACCAAAAATGCAAATAAAAACTAAATATCGAATTGAAAATTGATGTCTTCTTTATTCTATGAAACACGCAAGGTAGATACTTTAAAAATATACTTTACGAATAACACACTGGGTGCCTCGGGACAGCTACTTTTTTCACATTACATTTTTGCATTTGATTCAATATAATACTATATCAAGAAGAAAAATGACTAAAAAAATAAAACTAAATCCTACTAACATGAAGATATATTGTTGTTATAGTGTTACGTAATAAAACAATATTTTGTATATTGTTATGAAATAAAATATTAATTCGATTTGATGTGTAGGCAATTTCATACGCAACGAACGTAATAAATTATTAAAGCTTCAACATTTTAGTTTAAATAGATCTAAACACATATTCATCAAGCTATTTTTAAAATTCTATGTGTACATATTCATTTTATCCATCCTCCGAATACCTAAATTAAAGTAGATAAAGGTTATTTGTTTATCAAAGAAAATAAATGCAACAACTTACTGATCAATGTATACAAAGGATATGCAGCATGCATTAGTTAATACTGTACACCGCTAGAGGCAGCACCCAGCTCATTAACTCCACCTTTTTATGCAGTTGCACCTCTCTATGCTCTCTGTTAATACTTACCAGTGTAGACAAAGGGGGTTAAGAGATAATATGGAGATTCCAGAAACAGCATTTGCGATTCCCATTTGATGTTTTAAACAATCTTTGTCTATCATATCATGCCTCCTTTGTGCTATGACATTGACCTAAATCAGTTAAGGTAAGATAAACCCTGACTTGTTGGGTATTGATAAATAAATAGAAACCACATTCCAAAATAAAGAATGAAAAAAATATAGATTTCAATGTTGTTCTTTTGCTCATAAAAATTTATGAAAACTTGTTAACAATCATGTTAACATTGGCAAGAAATGCATTTTTAACTTAAACTAAGAAGTCTAACATGGAAAAGATCAATACTTTCCAATTGCCTGCGTCAAAACACAGCATTTCAAGGAGATTTTTTCGAGGGTTTGTTGTCAAAAAACTAAGTTTTATTGCCTTCATCACCTTGCCTTGTTACATGGTGGACCCTCAAGTCGAGTATATAAATTATGTGATGATATTGAATAGCTGTCAATGTATCTTAGCTGCGCCCCCTCTATATCACTGGTGATTATTAAGTGTAGTATGTTTTATGGTGTCAAATGTGGTTTTTGAGATCAGTATAGTTGGGTGTTTATTAAATATATTAAGTAGATAACCTGTAATGATGAATAATAGAACAATACGCAATTAAAACTGGTTGAAATTTCCGTTTGGTTTAAAGTCGCACATTTATATTGTAATATACATGTATAAGTCAAATTAGTTTTAAGTTTATGTTGAACATCTGGGTGTAATATATTGATTAATTGTGTATATGGTTCACTTCAGGGTCACCAAATAACATCAAAAGCTATGCGGTATACAAATGACATTTTTTATTTAAAAAAATACAGCAATTACTCTTGTTACGTGATACATAATTAATTACAAATTAATTGTATGCATACGTAACATATTTGAGCGACAGTCAGCTTTAACACATCCAATTATGAAATCACTCTTATTTGACGATTAAACATCGATGGATCAACATTAACTACATCTTTCTACTGAAAAAAACTTAAATTGCCTAACATATAGTTTATATTTGAATGATATATGAAATGAAAAATTATTGAACCATAGGTAGACTATAGGAAAAATGGCCTAAAATAGCTAAAAACATGGGTTTTTGACCGGAAGATAACCCCTCTTTTGTCTGCCAATCGTTGTTAAAAAGAGGTCATGTTTTGGCCAGATACAGCTTAAAATAAAACTGAGCTGACATATTGAGACAGCGATTCAGATGGTCATAGCTAGCAAAATGCCGATGTCTTGTATCGAATTACATGTACAGTGGACCACGGTTAATTTGAACACGGATAATTTGAATTCTGGTGTAATTTGAACTTGTTTTTTCGGTCCCGATTTCGTATTTTTCATTATTTGTTACCAAATTTTATTCGGATGATTTGAAGTTCGGATAATTTGAACTAATTTTTCCGGTCCCGAGCATTTCAAATTATCCGTGGTGCACTGTATTCTGTAATGACAATACGTTGATACCAACACTGTAAATGGTCTTGACCATCTTATCTACCTGTCATATCGTCTCTCGTTTGCCTTGGGCAAGAGAGCCTAAGGCCGCGTTCACGCAAACGAAAAAGCGCGGCAAAAAACACGAAACCCGATATTTTCAAAAGCCACATTTGTATAAAAACATAGCAATTTATACCCTCTGTTCACGCAAAAATTTAGGTAACGTTTTGCGTGAACGCGCCTTAATGCTTGGGTGTATCGGATGACTGAGGGTCCGTTTCATTAATTAAACAAGCAAAAATGGACACAAATAGATTAGTTCCATTTTTAATTTAAGAATTTACATTGTATTGAATTCAAAGAGTGGTTGGAATTGCTCAGTTTTCGGTTATCAACGCCTTAACATAGTGTGAATAGGGACTACTGAGCTCGTACTCATCTTTTAGTTGACTTTTGGGGTTATTCAATATATCTTTATATATCTGGATTAAACATATTTCTTACTCAATATACTTGCTTATTTCCCGGTAAGCCTTTTTTCTTTTGTTCTTTCAGTGCCAATAAATTACTAATTACCCCGCTTCAGCGGGCAAATAACTAAAACCTTGAGTTTTCGGTTATCAACGCCTTAACATAGTCTGAATAGGGACTACCGAGCTCGTACTCATCTTTTAGTTGACTTTTGGGGTTATTCAATATATCTTTATATATCTGGATTAAATATATTTCTTACTCAATATATACTTGCAAGTGCCTAAAAAGCATAGCTAAACTGTTTAACTACAAAATCTCGCCGCATTTTATCGCGGCGGTTGTTTATTTATCACTGTTGGTAAATACGCCTGCCACTTCTGGAAAAATTGCAACATCAACAAAACATCTTTAACTTGTGTAAGATCATACATATCCAAACACACTTGATAAACAAGCTATCGGCAATGTATGGATACCCATTTATACTTGTTCCGAGTTTTTTGCGGATGAACTATTAATTTCTTTAACTAGATAACTTGGTGAACATATGTATTGGCACATTTTTACACGTTAAACAGAATTTGGTATGGATCACCAACTTGAATTGATAGCTGATAAATTAGACACTGTCTGATGGTAAAGCAATACATTAAATGCAGTGAGATATTGTAAGATATTAGTAATTCCTCCAAAGGAAGGGTCTAAACATAATCGGGAGCGCCCAAGGATTGAATGAAAAGCTGGTAAAATAAAAAAAAAAACAGAATTTTCTGTCGCTTGACACATAAGTACTTTGGACCCACCTTGTTTTATGCCATTTTCGAAGCTCCTTATTTATACGTACTCCAGTAACCTCCCTCGTATGCAAAGATGGAATCGGAACTCACAAGCAAGGATCCCATCATAATATCCAAACCCCAAAATGGTGCGGTCTGCGGGTCTTTGCGTCTGGGTCTGCAAATAGTGAACTCGGTCGAATCAGATTCCACAGGACTCACTATGTCACAGACGCAAAGAGCCGCTGACCGATCCATAATGCGTTTAACATCCGGAAAACGTGAATATTATACATATAGGCCTACAATCCAAGTCCTTGTTTCGTATGGCATCCTAACAAGTGTGATGGATTTACGGCGCTCACACGGGCACTTGGCATTTTCAGGTCATCTCTAGATACTCCTTCTTCCCATCCTCCCTGTTGTTTTGGCAAAGCCTTTTCTTCCTCCTTTTGTTTTGACAAAGTTACTCGCGGCTAATTTACTAATTACTCGACATAAAGGCGAGTCTGGCCCTTTGAAGAGAACGGGCAAATGGCCCGATACATGGCTGAGGTGGCACCTATGGATGGTCGTAAAGACGATGTATAGTTTCGCACTTATGTATGTGGAGAAATATATTTATGTTTAGTGGAAGTTACTTTGACCGCTTCATCGTTGTCGCATATTTCTCTCTTTCTTGGGTTCACAAATCAGGCTGGAGGTCAAAGAATAGAGAATGTTTTCATAACACCAAGGCGCCCAGACTACTTCCATAAACATAACTTAGATGTTCTTTTTCTGACTTAAGTCTAGGGATATACAGGCCTGTGACAGCTTGGTCGAGGCCATTTGGTCAGGGCCGCAAACTCCATCACCTACCTTACCCATCTTTCTCTCCTCCCTGAAGGCCCTACATCTTTAGGGCCTATTTGAAAATTCAAGGCACATCTCAAAATAGATTATCACAACAAAACTGTAGGAATTCCAGAACGCAATGGCTTCAAGGCCCTCAAACTCTGTGGGTAAAAACTATATTTCAATTCCAACGTAGGCTAGGCCAGCTGGAGCCATCGGCTGTTTGTCACATAAAGCGAAAATATATAGCGAATACCATGCGCAAAAGATGATGATAATACGCAATCATTCAACTGTAGTAATCACTTTTTGTCAGGTGTGTCTTGCGGGGCCATAGCAAAACACATGTATCTATGGTCTTTGGCCATGGCAATGAACACGTAAATATGGTCTTTTGGAATAGGAAGTGTGTAGTTTGAGGGACATAAATCTGAAATCCTACCTGGGTGCATGGCATCTTTAGCCTTCGAGTTCGTTACAGGGGGGTTCGATTTTAATTAGCACGATTTTCTCGACCGAGAGAGAAAAGTGAAATTCATGGACCTTTAAAGGGGTCTTGCCACATTGTGAGCGACGACGAGCGACCGCTACTTATGTTACCAGTTCCACAAGCTGTTGGTCGAAAATGCAAATTTCTTATGTTCTTAAACTTAATTGAAGAATGAAGGTAGAAATGCAAGAAGTTATATTTTGTGATTATTTGCCGCGGAATTTCTGAACTGATTTTATTATTCTACGTCTGTTGACCAACGAGATCCTATTTAAAACAAATTATAGGCCAATGTTTTCATAACCCACAGATTTCATCCTTTAGCTCCTTTGCAAATTGAATATAAAAACGTCCCAAAATGGACAAACTTTGGACCAAATGGACACAAACATGGACAAAAGAGTGAGACCATATAATAGCCGTTCATACTCTGCTGAGAAAAAAGCCCTATGATTGCTGTTTCTCTTACTAATCGAATATGGTTCTTTTCAGTTTCAAATTTCCCCACAGCCGCTGACTGTTTTCATAGTGGGCCAAATGAAATGTTTTCATTAGGCTCTCTGACATCGAATTTGGGGATCATGTTTGTTGTGAATATACGAGAATTATAGGGCAAGCGTGGCATCTGACAAAGATTGCCCAGGGGGCTCGCGACTATCTATACGCCGCGAATGTATGTTGATAATGCGTTTAATCAATCATATTGTGATGAAGCTTGTTTCAAATTTAATTGAGTTCTCCAAAAGTGGTTTCAAGTTTCGCTGTGTTGCTGTAGCAGTATTGGTTATTTTCTTTGAACATTATCTGAAATTAACGCATAGAATAAAAATCATGTTTGCTTTGGGCTTATATCTTTTAAAATATCTTAAATTATGCTGGTAATATTACTACCAAATTATACTGCAATAATAATTCCTTTAAAAAACAATTAAACTCCTTCCTGCAAAATAACTTTACAATGCACGTTATTGCAAAGGAATAGGGTCCTTAACAAAACGCAATGTTGTTAAATGTTTCTATCCAATAAGCATATTAATTTATAAACCCAACATAGGTTTGATAAATAAGTTATCTTTTAATTACCTATAGATAAACATGTACCTCTGAATGCCCTAATCATTCTTAAAGATTCACACACCTACCTTTTCTCTGACAAATAAACCGCTGGCTCAGCTGTGTGGCATCGCTAGAGAAAAACTTAGTTCTTGGGCTGGGCAAGTCGGTATTTACTCTTTCGGTGATCCATCATAGGAAAAAGGGCCACATAGAGTGCGAGCTCATTCATACGTCATAACACCTATACCCACCCACCCTTTAGCACTGTTGTTGCATTAAAAGAAACCTCCATTAAAATAAACCTCTTTTCCCCTTTATATGCCTAGATATATTTGAGCGTTCCCCATTATGTGTGTAGGTTATTTTCAGCAAAGAGAGTTCAAAAGGTTTATTTAAGCATTGAATTAAAACAAAATAAAGCTAATATGGATAGTACATGGAAACAAACATGGAGGTTTGTTTTCATGGTAGGTTTGATTTTTTCACACAAACGGCCCGCACAAAACCACCTATCTTCTCTGCTCATAATAGATGAGCATGGATGGTGCGATATACCTGTTAACACGTGTTTATTCATTATTCCTCAATGATATATGTTTGTATATGAGCATGATGATTTGTTAAAGAAATTACAACTATCCGTGTAGACTTCGTGGTACCATCGCGAGTACAATGGTAATGTCTGTAGAATTTGTTTTCTTGTTATAAGCCATAAAGGAAAACTGCTTCGGAAGATATTTGAATATTTATTCAATATGTAGAACACACAAATCTTTCGATTCCCAGTTAAGGACCTACCTATAGCCCTGTTCAACTGTATGTAGAACTGCATTAGCTGTGTTAAGTCTAACTTTTTTACTGGCGGTTCATGGGTCGATTCTCAGCAAATAAAAATGAACAGTATCTAGAAATAATATTCAAGATAGTAAAAGGGAAAAATACACTATGAAAATGCAACAAAATCCAGAAGATTAAGCAATTTCGGAGGCTTTTTTACTTAATATTTACTGACAAGGTTTCAAAACAAATTTGTAGCCGTACCATGCCTATCTTGAGTTTTGCCGATTATCACACTTATTAATGTTCATCCTACAAATTTACTTTGACGTGTTTACATTGAAAACAATATACTGTCTGACGAAGGCTGTCTGTGCCCAATTTTTTTGTCCATGCAATGAAGATGTTGGGTTTTTTGGAAGTATTTTTGTAGTTTCTTAAGATAAATGAAGGGTTCCATGGATAGGGGTGTTTAATATGATTTTTCTTTTTTCGAGAATAACGAATCCGTTCCAACTAGACTTGATCATTCACCTCTATATAATCAGGTAATGCCTTATTGGCGATTGCTAAATATAACGCTTGTTTATTGTACAATAGGCCTAGATGCTCATGTAACGGAAGCTTAAAAGTATTTTATCTCAATTTCTAAGCCCGATTGCCAATGAAAGTAGACCCGAGTATCAAAATATTTACATCTTACTTTCCCCGCCTTCAAGTCGCCCTCATATTTTTGAATTGCCCATTCTTTTAGAAAATAGTATATCACAGGCATCATGGTTAAGTTAAAGAAAAAGTCGGGCAAAAAATATTAACGAGAACTCCTTGGTACCATAGGT
>LQRL01170124.1:5706-18652 GCA_001703475.1 Hydroides elegans | reverse complement strand
TTTGCTTTATTCCATTCATAACCACGTGCCTATAAAAACACGGCATTGGTGAACAATCATTGGCTAAAGACTCATGTCAACTAAATCAGAGCGAGGCTGGCAAGTTACGAGTGCCTTTAACACACAAAATATCATGCGCGAGTTATAGGCGAGGGGGAGATATGGTGGGTTTTTCAAATCACCTATAAGCACATAGCAGCCCAAAGAAATCACATGGAGAAGGCAGAAGGGCAACGGAGGACTAAACACTCGACTGTCAACTGCACTACGAAATGGGATTACTTAAAAGCAATAAGAGCCTCTAAATTATTTTAACTGCGAGGAGAGAAGGGGCTCAAGTATAAAGGAAAAGAGGAACCACAAAAAAGCTATGAAACTATAAAGGACCCGCTTACGCCATCAAATTATTTTCGAAGTGAATTTGATGAGACTATGGTGACACTAAGAACCGAAATGGGAGGACAGCAACTTTCACTCAATGTGCTCAATGTTTTATTACAACACTACAGGATATTGGATACAAATCATTTTCCTAACTGCATGAAACTTGAAAAAGTTAGCCATTAAATCTTAATGAAACCGATATAGCACCACGGACTATAGCTTAAGCGTAAGTGTGCGGGTGTTAAAGTGTCATTAAGCTGGAAACAACCCCGACTGTGACAAACCCATTAAAGCAAAATACCCGCTGACCCGCTGGATGACCAATGGTATTTATTTAGGAATTTCTAAACACTCGGGGAAAGGACTTCAAAATGTCTGAGCGATGTCATCCACGTAACTATGGAATACGAGTAGCCACTTAATATTCGCCGCGAGTGATAGTTGAGCTTAACACATCTAGTTATTGCGTTTGTGTTTGTCTCACTTATTTCATACAGGATAAAAACAATAACAATATTGCCACACGACACAGTTTGTCTTGCCTCTATAACAATAAGCAATTATGGAAGGGACGAGGCGCAGCAATTTAGGGATTATTACTGTGATGATTATGCAATTGTGTTCATTATGTTCGGCCGCAGATATTGAATATGTCATAGACGAAGAGCTACCGGCAAATCATATATTCGGGGAAATACCCCGAGATTCCGGACTTTCAGAGCAGTATAGCGAATCGGATTTGGATAAAATACGTTACAGCTTTTTGTCTCCAGACGAGGAGCAATCGGTTTATTTTATATTGGAGGAAGACACAGGTATTTTGAAAACGGCCTCGAAATTAGATCGTGATGCGATTTGTGAATACGAGGATATATGTCTATTAACCGTGTCCATAGCTATTAGCCCAGCTCAGTTCTTCCGCGTGTTCACAGTGACTGTTACATTAGATGACTTGAATGACAACAGTCCTTCATTTGGTCAATCTTCCATTTATTTACGTCTTCCGGAATCCTCGCGACCAGGCAAAGTGTTAGACCTGCCTCGAGCCGTGGACCCCGATTCATCAAAGTTTACTATTAAAAGCTACAGCTTAGTGACAAGGGACGACATTCCTTTTCTCTTAGAAAGAAGCATCGCTTTAGACGGCTCGACCGAATTGAAACTGGTGCTCCAGTCGCATATTGACAGGGAAGTGACGGCGTTTTATCATTTTGAAATCAAGGCAGAAGACGGCGGTGATCCTCCAAGGAGCGGTGTTTTAGAAGTAAACATAACCGTAGAGGATACGAACGATCACGTGCCTGTTTTCGAGCGCCAAAGTTATGAGATAGAGGTGGAAGAAAATGTGCATGTAGGCACCACGGTTCTGACTGTCACTGCTTATGATGTGGATATAGGTCTCAACGGGCAGATTAATTTTGCTTTAGCGACACGCACAGCACAGCGTTATGGACATTTATTTGGTGTCCGCGAGAGCTCAGGAGAGCTATACATCAAAAGCGAACTAGATTTCGAAACCGAGCCCATTTATCATTTAGTTATTACAGCAACAGATCGCGGGCCCGATGCACAAACATCACAAACCACCGTTACCATCCATATTCTAGACATCAATGATTTCACCCCTGTTATCATCGTGAATACACTCACGTCGGGCCCTGAAGCACAGGTTTTAGAAAACATCGAAAAGGGCACATTTGTGTCGCATTTACGTGTCGTGGATAGGGACAGTGGGGTAGCGGGAGATGTGGTTTGCGGCTTGAATTCCAACGACTTTGAGTTGAGACCCTTAGACTCCCCAGCGCAATATACCATCGTGACAAAAACCATTTTCGATCGCGAAACGCGAGACCGCTACATGGTTCACCTACGCTGCGAAGACAAAGGGGAACCGTCTCTTTCCTCGGGCTACAACTTAACCGTGCTTGTGTCCGACGCTAACGACCATCCACCCGTGTTTAGCAAAAGCCTGTACGCCGCGAACATCGATGAGAACACTCCGGCGCCGGAAATAGTCCTTCGCGTTGAAGCCACGGATGATGACATAGACGTAAACGCTCAAGTGGAGTTCTTTCTCTCTGATCGCAACATTCCCGAGATCTTCGCCACCTTTGAAATGGAGCCCGCAACCGGCGTCTTGCTCACGAAAACACCTCTTGATCATGAAACCAACAGTTCAATCGTCTTTGAAATCATCGCTAGAGATCATGGTGATCCCGTGAGGTCGTCTACGGCTCAGATTTCGCTGTCTGTGCTTGACTTTAATGACTGCCCGCCCGTCTTTACTCAAAATCGCTATTCGTTTAATGTTCTTGAGAATGCCATTGCTGGTACATCGGTTGGAAATGTGGCAGCAAGGGATAGAGATTCAGAGCCTTATAATACTATTCTGTATAGACTTGAGGTGGTTGATTCTGATGATTATGATATGTCGCATAAATTTCGTATTGACTCACAATCAGGGATCATCTATACACGAGTTGAGCTTGACCGTGAAGTGAAAGATAAATATACATCGACATTAATCGCGTTTAACCCAGGATATCCAGGCATGACAAGCTCAGCTCAGGTCAATATCGAAATAGGTGATGAAAACGACAACTCTCCCATTTTTCTTTTCCCGAGCCCTTTAAACAATACTGTTTACGTAACCAGCGATGCTCAAATGGGACACGTGTTCACTCGCGTTCGGGCCCATGATTTGGATCTCGACATCAACGCCCGAATCTCGTTTGATCTCGTGGACTCAGCCGAGGACGAGACATTTGATTTAGATGCCGCCACAGGCGCCGTGATTGTCAACGTGGCGGATCTCAGCCCCTTGATTGACAGGGAATTCAACTTAACCATCGAAGCATCCGATTTGGGCAGTCCCGCGAGACGTCAATCAACTGTGCTTGTTGTCGTCGTCAGCGACGCCAACGCCCCCTGGGGAGGAAGGCGATCGAAAAATCAAAATGGCGACGGTGGCAGTGACTCCTCGGCGATACCCAATTTTGGCATCGTTATAGGCGTGGCCTGTGGGTCAATCATCGTGATTGCTATTCTAGCAATCGCCATCATTATATTATCGTGCAAGGGCATTAAGAACCAAAGCAACAATGTGAGGAAGTCGGCGTCTGCTCAGTATCAAGGCCAATACAACTGTCGCACGACCGAGGCACAGCGCATGCTGCATAATGGGCGGCCAGATAATAGGTAAGTCGAGCTCACCCTCACCCTTTCCCTTAATAGGTAAGTTGATCCCACCACCACCCCACCCTGGGAGAGTTAATTAATGAATATTAGCTCCATAACACCCCGTGTATATGACACGCTTATCGAGGAACACTTGTTGTTATTTGCTGAGGCACTCCTGTTACGCCTGGGCCCTTAAGTAGTTATGGAGTTTTTATTGTGGTGTCATTTGAGGCTGTATCGTTTTCTTTTGGCAGTTATTACATAGAAATCATAAGTTGAGCCATAAAATATAACTGGGAGTATTAGATATTTTTCTATAGCGTGTAAAATAAGCTCTCTTACCACATTCGGTTTCGATGTTTTGTCCACTTGGGAAATATACTCAAAATTAATAATTTAGGCGTCTGCACTGAAAAGAACGCAAATGACATTTTATGAAAATTGAATTGAAGGTTTCTCGTTCATATATAGCTGTTTTGAAATATGTTTTTCTATCTTGGTTATACTTCCCAATTTAGAATGTTGAAACTGCTCATTTAATAAAAGACCCCCTTTTTCAAACTTCTATTTAACTTCTCATTTTCAACGCGAAAATCTAAAAATTCAATTATCGAGCATTTTACAGCGTGGGTTCGCTTCATGGCCGTCACATAGCCGCAGGGTTTAACCGTACTATATCCGTTTTCTGGTGAGGTCTGTTGAAGTTCTCCTGCGTCTTGACGGCATTATTTTCTTCATAGAACCCCACTCCTTCGTCTTGAATAATGAGTTTTGTTTCATTTCCTGTATGAGGCTTAATACGCTGTCTTTTATAAAGTCTTTTGCTTGTGGTTGCTTGCAGCTTCTTCCCTTTTATCGCTAATAAGCAACGCAATTCTGTGGGAAGAAAATCAGGTTTTCAATTTTACAGGCAAATTGCACAAGGAAATAAGCATGTTTCTTTTCTCTCTAATGAAATAGCAAATTAATTATATTTTTGCCAAAGTGAGCTAACAATGACATTTATTTCTAAGGGAATCAAAAGAAAACCTGAATAAGTATAGGTTATTCGTTTTACGAGGGCGGTATGAGAATTACTAACTTGCGAGACGAAGTCGAGCAGGTGTAATTCGAAGATAGCCCGAGTTAAAACGAATAACCGGCTTATTTCCAGGTTTCTTTAGAAATTGAAGGGCCCTCTAATGAACTTTTATTTAATCCTGTCACATGTAATTGACTTATGTGATTAAGAATTCATTTCTACTTGAAAAATAAGCAAATCATAATCTCTTTAACAAATTAATCCATTGGTGTCAAGATTGGTTCAGGAGTAATCATTAATATGCTTTTCCTAGTCAGGACGGTCCGCTTCTTAGCAAGTTAGTTATTTATTTATTAACCCTAAGATTTCTAAAGAACCGGGGAATAACAATGGAATATCAATAACCACAAGGATATGTTCTAATGAGATATTGAATCTAATAACTGTTAGCAATGTCTAAACACAATTAAATTCGAAGTAGCAATTAAGTCAATATTCCTATTTATTAATCGTATTTATTCAGCATTTATGCTCATCGACCATTGTTATAAAATGCCAACTAAACTTCAACATATTTGTTCAAATGGTTTGAATGATGCGTACTCATTTCAGGTTTAAATGCTGTTTTAACAATAATCATCTGATCATTGTGTACTTGCTGCTTGTTCTCGCGAAGTCAAATTTTGAGCTGAAACTATTATTGTTTCAATTTTGTACTTATTATGTGGGAGTTATGTGCGTATGTAACAATGATAACGGTAATCGCTTCCGTGCATATGTGTTTGACGAATTAAGAGATCGGAAGTACAATTTACGGATAGTATAAATAAATATATTTAATATAAATCTAGATCCAACTAATGCAAATTTACACATTCTTCCTTGCATAAATAAAAGTTTTTAAGCACTATTCAGCTATTTCTTCTAAACATATCACAAAATGCAACCCGATTATATATCATTACTCTTAGATATTATTTCGATTGATGTCGGTCACGCATATATTAACGGAGATTTTGCCTTTTTTGTATATAAGGGAGCGGAAAAATGACTTGACAAGGGACCGAAGTAACCAAAAGAGACCGAATCGACCTAAACATAACTTTAACTGTTCTCGAAATTAGTCTTTTAGTTATATAAATTACGCTTACAATAATTTATACACCAAGTATGAATTATTACTAAGTTGGACGAGTTAGAAATTAGGTCTATAAGACTTGGTATCATATGCCTTTGGTTCAATTTGGATAATGTATGTTATGTTGATATTGATTCTTAATACCATTAGAATCACTGTTATATATTTATTTATATTGTTACACTAAAAACGAATAATCTTTAAAGTCAACTTAAGAATGAGCTCATCTAAATACCCAAAGGCAATGAAAAATAGAGGGAAATGAACTTTCAATATTTACGATTCTCGATTTATCTAGAGGAGGTGTGTACATTAACCATAAAAACAATATGTTTTCGTTTATTCAGCTTAATTTACCTTGCCCACTTTTGCATAAAAAGCATTTCAATGTTTGACAATATCAAAACCATTAATTTTTCTTTCTCTTTTGAGCAGAGAGTAAAAGTGTCAAATAAGCTAAAACCTGACTGAGTTAGAGTCCTATTCAATACAGGCAAATATGAGCAAAGTACTCTACTATTACGCTTACGGTTATGTTTTAAAAGATATGGCACAAACTCTGTCGTGTTTAGTCAGAAGACTGAATCAACAGATATCATCACTTATTGCCTAATGGTGTTTACAACCATAATATTGACATTTGAATTCTATTGATGCCTTTTGAATATCGGGAGCTTTTACCTCGAATTTTGTTTATGAATAATATGATTCTATCCTATAACCTTAACAAAGCAACAAAAAGGAAGACGTTCTTAAATAACTGTTCGTTAGCATAATAGAAATCTAGCGTGAATTCATAAACTCAATTTGCGTATTTTTGTTTGTGCAAATCTTCGCGGTATGTTGAAACGTGTTTGTTAGGACAATGTCATAAATTTATTATCAGAATCCAATGTTACTTCTTTTAAAAACGTCTTAAGCATCATTTTGCAAAAGGGGCTGACATGGTAGGGGCCGAAGTGATAGGCAACAACGCATCCATGCAACTATAACCCCCATCCTCCTCAACCCCCATCCACTCTTCCTCTTTGCATTCCGTTTATCAATGATACATTGAAACTACAATATATGGCACATTTCTAAAACATTAATATATTAACGCAATATGGCTGAAGAATCTACTCAAAATACTACTTATTCACAAACGTCATAACCATAATGTTCTTACTATCAACATACATTGCATATGTTTGTTGAATACATATCAACTGAGCTGTCCTTGTGTTTCTTCAGATCACCATCCGAAAGCGGTAGTTCCCAGTTGAATAGTCCGGTGAAATCCTGTGATGCTGCTGCACCTAAAATCGCTCCAGAAGATGTACAGATAGTTGTTAGTGGTGTCCTGAATGGAAGGTGAGAGTCTTATCATATTAACTATAAATCATTCATATACATATATTGCATGTATTATGTTTTTTTCTATACAATATATTTATTTTCTTTTAATATGTGTGAAAAGGATCACAGCGGGGAAATCATAGATTCCATAACTTTTGATGTTTGATCAAAGAATATTGCTTGGCAACCCGTAATCTGATCAACTATCAAACCAGTTCTTGTGATATCAAATAACGATGATTCTATTAATTTTCTTATTAATGCACACATGTATAAACTGCTTTGACTATAAGCTGCTTGAGCTTAGATAGAAATAAATCAAAATATTTTGACGCTGAGAGCAACTTAACTAGTTATGTTTTGATGATGTCATTTGGGAATGCCAACGAGTCGTCAATTTATATTTTAATAATTAAAGACCATGTGCAAAACACAAATATTCCAATATTAACACATGAATTAATGATTAAATCATTGATACGCGGTCAAAACTCTTATCACCGAAAGTGTCATTAGTAAAATTCTACATATATTCGTTTCATCTAGATCAGATAGAAATACATTTCTATTTGCCGCAAAATGGCTCTGTATCCTGTTATACGTTTTACAACAAGAAATGAATAGTATTATCAAATATTTCCACAGTCACTTCTAATTGCAGCTAAGTAACCTAAGAACATTAAAACATAAGAAAATGAATTCAAAATCACATGCACCATGGGTTTAAGAAAATGCGCTACACAATACATAGCACACAAAAAAAAAAACACAAATCACGACAACTTAAATACAGGATACACTGGTAATTATTCCAAATGATAGGATGCTCCTTTTAATTAGCGCTGACACAAAAACTAAGGTTGTTACGCAAAGTGCATTACGGCATGAGGTTTTTGCATGCTAATTGAAGACATATTGCCTTAATTCAAATATAATGATCAGCTTGGGCATCGAAAACTGTCAAAAGACCCAGAAAATAAATTGACAGTGACTTTTTCGGGGTTACCCGCGAAATATGTCTTGCGCCCTTATTTGACTTTAGCTTGAAATACAAAATTAACGTAGAATCTAGTTTACTTCGGAAATGATTTGCTTTATTGTCGATAGTATTTTTTTATGTACTGAATAAAAATCATGATATCAAATATGGAGTTTGAAATTTTAGTGTGTCTTAAAACAGAGAAGTGCATCTGAAAATGTACTCATTTGCTTGGATTCCTGACCATAACTCAAGTTCAATAAAACACTGAAACGAGTGTCAAATTTGATTCTTGCATTATCGGTTCTCCAGAAGCGCTCACTAGGAAAGTATTTCGTATCACAAAGAGTGGTTTTATGCTCTAGGCATCCTCTTCATATTTTTTACCAATAATTACCCGCGTTAAATAGACGGAAATAAAAACCCAACCGGATTAAATTATTAATATGCCGCAACCCTTTTTTCTTGAAGGAAGTGCTTCTTCACATTTCAGGAATTGTCATTGGATAGTTTATCGATAGTTATTATGATAAGTATATCATAAAACCGCACAACTGAGTAATCATGAGTGAATTCTCAATTGATTGAAATGCTCATGTTTCTGTTTTGACGTTTTCTTAGTCAGAATAGTGTTTTAGTTCCTTTGCCGTTTGGTCATGGGATTAATGAAATGTGTCGATTATATTTCAGTTTCTTATTTCAGGTTCCCATTTTTTTTTGTACATTTTTTATAATTACACTTTTAATTTTTCATGTTTGAAAATGAACAAATCGTATATTGAATTTATATGATTGAATTGATGTCTAGGTGCATATATATTGTTTAAATGCGCACCCACATTTTAAAAAACAATTCACATATAAAATTATGCATATCAATATTAACCAAATTGAATCACTCATGCCCCCTTTTCTGCCCATTCTATTATCAATAGGAAACAAACAAAAACAATGAGCTCTGCTAATACGAAAACATATTAGAAATATTCCCCATCATCTCGCCAAGACATTTTCCCCAAATTGACAATTCCTCAATTCCTCAATTCCTGATTTTCTGTGTTTTCCACCTCTCTTCCACAGGAATGGCTCTCTGTCTGGCAGCACCCAAGCAATGCCCTTAGACAATGCTGCGCCCGTCACTGCAAATTGGAGAGGCAGTAACGATCTACAGGTAAGGACGCCAAACATCATTTTCTTTATATGTGGCTGACGCCCGAATGTCTCATTATATGGATGGTCACATATGGTCGTTAAGGGGTGGGGGGGGGTGGAGCTTCTTCTGGATGACCGAATGGACCCGCAATGTAATTTGCTAAAACGTTTTTATTGCGGGACTGAAGTACATGTTCGGACGTTGTAGGAGTCGTTTTGTATTATTAGATATATAAAAGTACATTAGCTAAACACATGCCAATAAATGATTTATATTAAGAGTAGAACCAAATTTGCATTCTGGATGTTCTTGTCTCTATGTCCCTCGTGTCTCAGTAGATAGTAGATAGTCGTGAGTAGTTAACCCTTAGAGTTTAGGTAGTTAAATGGACGTTAAATGTGTTGATGTTTACCTTTATAAACATACCATATTCACAATGTTACTATACCGTACACTATGTCCAAACAAAAATCACAGTTAACCATTTCGATATAACAATTATAGTGCGAACACCCGCGTTATTATCTGTGATCATAAAGAAAATATAACAAATCAAATATCGAATCTATTTTACTTTGCATTCTGTAGCGGAACATATCACAGTCGCCTTCCAGTATCAAAATTTGTAGCTTTTAGTATTAACTAATTCACTTTCTTACAATAACGTTTCTTCTCTATCTATATCTATCTAATTTAGTACGACGGTTCAATTAACATTTTATAGCCATCTCAGAATTTTGACATGTTTTCATACATTCAAACCACAAAGCCAAATAGAATAGGAAAATACTTATAAATATTCTTGGATGAAAAGAAATATATATTCCTCCTATCTCTCTGGCTCTTCCCAGAAACGTTTCCTTGCAATAATTCTTGCAGATATCTGGCTCCCCAATCATACAGAACAATAGTGTCTGCCGACCGCGGACTTTTACAAAGGGCTATTCAGAACTCGCTTTTCTCTGTCCATGATTGGTATGACATCTCCATTTCTGATCGTCTAGAGCTTCTCTGCGCTTAATAAACATCTTTCAACAACTTTCTTTAGACGAGTCAATCACTTGCGTAAACCATAGACTGAAAAGAAAATATGATTCCATAATTGCAATATTTTCCAAACACATACGCCTAGAAATGTTGTTTTGCAAAAAGAAATCCTAAATAATTTGGCTATTTTCGCCTTTTATATTTTCGTTATTCGCTAAATCGCGGATTCCAAAGGATGAAGAACAGGGGGTCAAAGCAAAGTCCTTGCATTTGGTTCATCAGCTATTTGAAAAAGAAATCTTAAGTAATTTAGCCATCTTCGCCTTTTATTTTTTGTTATGCGCTATATATCTACTGCGCGGATTTCAAGGGATGTGGAATAGGAGGTCAAAGCCTAAAATCCTTGCACTGAGTTCATCCGCTATTTGAGCGACTATTTATGTCCATTATGATGGTCCTTTTGGCGTCAAAGAGGAACCATTGCCGCCAAGCTCATGGGACGCTAATATCATCTACAGAAATTGTCTAATGTCGCTCGTAAAGCATGCACCGGTGCTGGTTGGGGACCCACTTAAGAAGAGCATTCTTATGGGACGCGACATCATCAATTCTCCTTCTCTCTCTCTCTTTATTTCTCTATCTTTCTCTCACTCTCTTTATTTCTCTCGCTCGCTCTCTCTCCGTCTCTCTCTATCTCTCTTCGTCTCTCTCTCTCTCTATCTCTCTTTCTCTCTGTCTTTCTCTTCGTGTCTCTCCCTCTCTCTCTCTCTCTCTCTCTCTCTCTCTCTCTCTGTCTTTCTGTCTGAAATAGAGCTTGTGAGACGCGCTCAATTGGACAGGCCGTGATTCTTTAATTGACCATGGTTATGACTCTTGCTCCGGCCAGTTGTGCCAACATTGCCATAAAACCATAGCAATCAAAACGGCTATCAAGCAATTTACACTGCCCTTTGCTGTCTCTTTAAAAGAACATAAATCCTGGCTCGCTAAATCCATTTTTCACATGGAGGGCGGCCATTTTTATCGCACATCCACATTCCTAATACATGGACAGCTGTATTAGGGACAATGCGTTGACCATTCGAAACAAAATGGAGACGATTTTGGAGACGATTTCTTCCGGGAGGGGTGTGGCTCGCGCTTAATATCCGTGAAGCGTCTGTCAAACACTGATTAAGACTTGAATGCGCGTGCGCTTGGCAACGCATGAGTAGGTATTGGTTGAAATGTTGGTTGAAGTTTGGAAATATAATCAAGTTATATTACTATGATGAGTCATGCATCTGAATGACGATGAGTTTCCAATGAAATTGATGTCTAAACGTCTGGCCACCATGGGAACTTATTTTAACAAAACAAAATATATTCTACTTATTCTTTTTTGAAAAGTCAAAAAATATACTATTATTATTGTTTAGATAAAGCATTGTATATCCTACAATAAATAAACACCACTCAATTTGAAAACACATACTTTTCAAAATTGGGCAAAATTGTCGGTCCTCATAATTTGAACTTAATGCCCCATACAATACATTCTTGCACATACACATAATTTACAGGTTTGCGGGCATACTGATCATGGTTTAAGGTTTAATCTCCGCATGTTTTATATTCTCATGTCATTAGCATCTCGTTTCGAAATAGGAGGCAGCTGTGTCTTTTATCAGCCCAATTTGTGTTGGTCAAAGATGTCATGTTTCTTTATGCGATCACAAAAGGAGGAAAGGCTTGTAAAACTATTGTCAAACTATTCCATCACGCAAGCAAAATACTATAATCACAGAGTTTTATCGTTTACATGCCACAATATCGAATAAGCCTTAAATTATCGTTGTTTAAATGCCCTTGTAGATCTGTGTCTCTAGCCCCAGGCATATGCTGCCCTTAGAACATCATCCGATTGCCACCTTCTTTATTGAATATTTCTTGGGTATTTTCGAAGGGTTTATGAGACTGTTATCGTGCATATCAGAGATTTTATGTATTTCTAAGACAGGCTTACATGTGTATTTAGAATCTATGTCAATTTTAGGCTTTAAAAGGATAAACATACTTTGAAATCTGCTTTTGAATATATAAGCTAGAATTTACATTTTGACAAGCAAAATGCTGATAAATTCAAATTCTTGAAATATAAGAAAAGCACTGAACAACCAATTTACTAAACTAATTCTGCTTATGTTATAATAAAACAATATCTAAGCCATGCCCTTATTACATTTTGTAACTATAGCCATCCTGTACTAAGGGATTCGTTTTTCATTGCATTCATATAAGGTTTAATTGCTCGGGTTTTATCCTTCCTCATTCGGAATTCAGTGACAAGCGGCAAGGTTATATGCTCGGAAAACTGAGTATACAATGTCGGTGACATTTAGGAGACACCAAATATAGGAATATTGGAACTCTTTGAGAGAAATTCAATTATTCATCCCTTAATTTAAGAATCATGCACTATATAATTCATGGTATTGCTATTTTAATGATAATTTTGATCCTTATTTAACAAACATAGAATTAAATTTGCTAAAAAATTACGTGGATGCTCGAATACGTCGAACATTCGTGGTACGTAGAAGTGGCTATACATTTTTTGCGATATAGATAATTGACCGTGTTCTCTTTGGATAGCAGATTAGATTTCAAATTACTCTAAACAAGTTTGGCAAGGAATGCGCGTAAACCACCCCTAATCAATAATAATCGATGGATTAGGAAACTATATACTCTAACTTGTTATAGAATGTGTTGTTAACTTAAGAA
>LQRL01170112.1:5784-16603 GCA_001703475.1 Hydroides elegans | reverse complement strand
ATTTACGATGTTAAGTTCACACGTGAATATCGGTTAAGCCGCGCGATTATTATCGGTCGCACAAGCGCAACCGTCGGTTTATTTCTTGGTTATCGAAGAGAAATACATAAAATAGTTGGGCTTCGCGCCCGGCGCTTGTGTTAAAAGAATTGCATATCACGCTAGTGTTATAGTGGATGACGGGCGCTCAAGCGCAACCGTCGGTTTTGGGGTAAGGTGCACTCCTAACGAATAGCGCCAGGGTCTATGGACTTGTGTGACCCAATTTTACTCTGGTTCGATAAGCGAAAATGTCTTAAAACCCAAATAAAAAAAAATTCAAATGAAACTTTATTTTCACAACTGATTTTTGTGGTTTTGGGGCGGGAGCTTCTGGCCAAATTTTTAATTGTGACCAAAATTTTTAAAATTTGAAATAGAAAAATTTGGCGCCGCCGCTAAAAAAGGGGCGCCGCCGGCGCCTTCATTAAGATACGCCGCCGGCGGCCGCGTTAAAGATTCGAATGAACATCGCACGCGAATATCATTTCACCCGCCCGATTGGTATTTGGATGACGGCCACGCAAGCGCTTGCCAAGGGTTCCGGACTTGCATGACCCCTATTTCTTCTGATTCGAATTGTGCGAAGGTCAATGCCCTTGTATGACCCTCATTTCCTGTGGTTCGAATGGCGCGAAGGTATTTTACCTTGCATGACCCTAATTTCATGTGATTCGAATACGCGAAGGTCTTTGAACTGGAATGACCCGATCCTGCTATGGTCCGAATGGCGCTAAGAGTTTTTGAATTTGTATGACCAAATTCCCTGTCATTCGAATAGCGCGAAAGATTTTGACCTCGTCCGACCCTATTTTGTACTTGTTCGAAAAGCGAAAAGGCCGAAATTAAACGGTTTAAAAAACAAAATTTGAAACTTTATTTCCATGACCTATTTTTGTGTTTTTGGTTCCAATATCGCGAAAGGCGCGAAATTCGCTGGCCTTGAATGACCTTGACTTCCGGTGGTTCGTATAGTGCGAAGGTCAATTCCCTTGTATGACCCTTATTTCCTATGATTCGTATAGCTCGAAATAGGGAGAAAGCTAGAAAATCTCTCAGGTTATCGTTTCGAAGAAGATAAAACCGATAAGTCTATTCATAATTTGCACCGCTTCATTAAATAATTGTCTATCACGTCAAAAAAATAATTAAATTAACTATTTTTAGTTGCCAGTGAACGCAAGAGGAAGCTGCCACCGAATCGCGTCGGCGCACAACAACGCGAGACATGAACGGCGACAGCTGATTGGCTGCCTAGTTTTGGTCACGTGTGGAACTCGCGGGCAAGAACGAAGCAAAGGTAATTATACCCCGTGAAAACGAGGGGATATAGGGTTGAGTTTGTCCGTCCGTCTATCCGTCTGACCGTCTGTGTGTCTGTTGATATGGGGTACTTTGTGAACGCGAGTTTGGTATAAAGGAGTTGAGCTGGAGCCTTTAAATTATATACATATGTACACATATAAACCAAGGTCTGAAGTCGTGCGTCGTCAAGGTTTCATCTCGATCGGTAAAAAATTGTCGATTCTCAAGCACTCTAAAAATTGTCGATTTTAACTCGAATCAAAATTGATAATTCTGGAGCAGTTTGAAAATGCCATGTCTTTGCAACCTGCCAAACCAGAATTCAACCCCATCAAAGTTTGATGTCGATCCATCAATCCATCGATGTCGATCAACCACTAATCGTGACCACTAATCACCACTGTCAAAATGGCACCCCATATTAAAGAAATAAAATCAGGGTTCTTTTATTTTATATACATAAACATATATTGAAGATGTGCCTCGTCAAGGTTTCATGTCGATTTACCACAAATTGTCGAAATGGCATCACATTTTGAAGAAATCGAGCTAGATATCTCATGTTCTATAAACATAACAGCATATTGAAGTTGTGCCTCGTCAGGGTTTCATGTCGATAGAAATTGAATTCTCAAAATGGCAGCACCTGTTGAAGGAATCTAGCTAGAGCTCGTCGAGTTTAATAGATAAAAATTGGTCGAAATTACGACAGTCTCAGCATAGAGCATAGGAAATGATTCCGCGTGTATCGTGAAGTTGTGAGGATTACGTTGCTAATTTAGGACGAAAATGTTATAAAACAGTGTGATGACAACGTTGTGAGAAAGACGTGAGAAATGCATTGTGAGAAGATGTTGTGAGGAAGACGATGCGAGAAAAACGTTGTGAGAAAGACAAAACAATTTTACATTCTATTTGAAATGTAATGGTATAATAAAACTCAGTACATTGGATTTCTTAAATTCAGAACAAGTTACTTGAAGAAAAAACTGATATATCTATTCTATTTTTATGCAGAAAACGACGGAAAACAACGTCTACATGGACTCCACAACATCATACATTCAATGAAGACTACAAAGCAGATGTGCGTACCGATACAGATATTATAGATCCGACGAACCATGAACATTCTGAACCGATTGCGTCCACTTCAAATGGCTCATATATCAACCGAAATGATCAAACTCCTTCACTCGCTAGTGACTCGTATACTAATGATGATGGTGTGTGTAACGGCATTCAAGCTTATGATCCTTGCTATAAAAAATACATGTATATGAGAACCGCTCTGTACCACTTAATATAAGAGTGATACTTTATATCGATATGAGCTCATGTATACCATTTCACATACCGAATAGCAGGTCCTGTACGAGTGCATTCGATTGATCTACAAAATGGGTATAGAAACGTTTTTTTTTTGTTCAAATTTAACTGTTTTTAGCCCCCAGCCAACCAATTTGGCTGGGGGCTATTGCTATCCCCCATTCCGTCCGTCTGTCCGTCCGTCTGTTAACATTTGAGGTGCAGTAGTTTGTCCGCGGCACTTTGGTATGAAGCCTTTGTCCTAGGGTTCTGAAACTTCACACAGTGAAAGAATATGTATTGGAGATGTGCAACGTCGAGGTTTCAGTTTGATCGACCAAAAATTGTCGAAATTACGGGGGTCTGAACTTAGACGAATTTGAGATATTTTGGAATATTTATACAACACTTTGTCCGCGACACTTTGGTATGAAGCCTCTGTCCTAGGGTTCTGAAACTGCACACAGTGAAAGAATATATATTGCAGATGTGCAACGTCGAGGTTTCAGTTTGATCGACCAAAAATTGTCGAAATTGCGGGGGTTTGATATATTTTTGGATATTCATATTGATCAATCAAAGAATGATGACATTACGGGGATCTGGACAAATTTGAGATATTTTTGGATATTTGTACAACACAGAAGGATTACGCGAATATTGTAGCGTTGTGAGGACGAATATGTAAGGGCAACAGTGTGAGAAAGACATAGTGAGAAAGACGTTGTGAGAAAGATATTTCTTTTGACCTGCTTCTATTAATCGACAATTATTCGTGATACAGAATGTTTTGCATTGGCTGGGGGCTTTGCATCTCTGATGCCTGTGTTTTGGTATTTCTACACATTTTTTTCTACAAAAATTGTGAGAATTTAATCGAAAATTGGGAAATAGCACAAATATACCGGATGCTGGGAATGGATCTGGAACTACAAATAATGGTGAAACTAGTGTGACTCATTAAGTACCTGTTTCAGGTGGATATATAAGGATAAATAAACCTGTGTGTGAACAACAGACATCACTTATCAAAATAGCATCCAATTTGTGGTAGAATTAACTTGGTGTTGTTTTTGAAGCTTAATAAAAAGTAAATTTGGGCTGGGTAGATTCTTCAAATCAGAATCTGTTTATAACTCTTCGAAGTAAAACTAATGGAATTTTCTTGTGACATATATCAATCAAATAATTATTTTCAAAGATAACATTGCTATTCATAAAACTCATCGCTTATCCAAATAATGTCCAGTATGTCAGTATAGGAGTTTGGCGTAATAAAAAACTTATATCTGACATTAAACTGATGAAAAACGCTCCCTTGATAATTTCTCTGTAGTGGAATGATTTCATTACTCCGAACGGGCAAGAAATGTGTGCCTTTGGGTGAAATGAATTTAAGAACTCGTGCATTGGTATGTAATGCGCCTTTAGATAGAATAAGTTTGTGTTTATGTTTTAGATGCATGCTCTATGTGCACGATTTGTACTCCATTTACTGATAAAACGTGAATAAAAGTGAAAATAATTGCAGTCAATATTTTATTACAAACCGTTTTATATTCATCTGATTAATCAACAATCAATATAAATAATCAATTTTGATACAACATACATTCATGAACATCACAGAGAAGAATATGACTTCGAAATAAATAAGAAGCAAGAGATCCTATTGGAAAAATATATGGATCAGTTAGATTTGTTTCAAATACATAGAAGTTTTTACCACTTAATCGCCACGATTTTCATGTATCAATTTTATTCGAATTCGGGTTAACTGTAAACTACCCATCATAAAACCTTGAAATGTTCACAGTTTATACATAAATCATTTCTTAATAATATTATAACATTTTCTTAAAGATATGATATGGAAATAAACAAAAAATCTTAGCACATTCTAAGGTATGACTTGAATTTAGTCATCCACTTTTTCGCCGTAGTGCCGAATATGCTTATTATTTGAATCATAATACACAATCTAATGGTAAAGATATGACATAATGATATCTACTCAACTAGATTAAATGTCAATTCATCAAAACTTTACTAGATTGATGAATACTTCGCACTTAAAGTCCAATATACTGATTATCTTAATTAATACTGTAAGTTTCTCAGAAATAAAGTTGAATGCATGTGAATGTTTATTTCGACCTGCATTCTGGACAAATACATGTTTATAGTAACGAATGATAGTTCATTTATCGCAGGCCAATGTTCGGTGGTGAAATTAGTCAAAATTGTCGAAAAAAAACGTTCTTTCTTAAACTTGTTCATGTACGGGCTAGAACTTTTAAACGGAAGGTCATATAACCTTGGATGTAGGCTCAAATGAAAGGTATTGGTGTGAAGATGTGTGGTTTAGGTCGGATTCGGCCTTCGAAAGTTGGCCGAATTCGTCGAAATGCCCGAAAGTTGTGATTTTTAAAACATGGTCATTTACGAGATAGTCAGTACACCTTTTAATCGTGGGGGCGGATGGGGCCTTTCCGTGTTTCATAAATTCTTCCTTGTTCATTTTCGGTGTCATCCAGTTCTTTTCGCCTTTGAATTTCGCTTTCACTTGTTAACCAGCGGCCATTTGTTTTATTTTGCGTTTATAATTTTGTTTTGACATTTTTAAAATTCCCTATTTTACTTTATTGTTTTTTCATCACAAACACCACACTGTCAGGAGTGCACCTTATTCCAAAATCAACGGTCGCGCAAGCGCCACCGTCATCCAAAACCACACTAGCGTGCGCAAATTTGCATTCACGCGCGATATAGGGAATATTCTTGTTATATGCGAGCGCCGAAGGCGTGAGTTCAAATTTTATTTTTGGTATTTAAAAGCAAATGTGTGTTGCATCGTCACAGTGTAGATTTCTATCAATCGCGCGAGTGTCGTCAAAAACGACCTCTTAGGTGCAACCCTGCCACACCTTAAATCAAAAGACATATGAGTTTACGTTGCCTTGCCAGAGTCCAGTACTAAGAGTCTATTCATTTAAGTATGATAAAAGAGTCTAGACCAATAGACTTCTCACCTTAATGCATGAGGTCGATACACCACATAACCAAAAGACCAATCAAGCTTCACTAAAAGGAATAGATCTAGTAGACTTCTCACCATAATGCATAAGGTTGAGTATACCTATTGACATCTATAGACTATAAAAGTCAATAAGACGCTTCATATGTCATTGTATACAATGCCACTTGCAGAAAAAAAATACACCGGCGAAAAAGTGGAATAAGCAGTATTATAAATGTTAATATTTGCTGTTGAATGTGAGCATTTTTAATGAAAATTAATATTAAAAATGTTAATTTAAGAAGTCATATACGTTAACAAAAGACTTATGTATAAACTGTATAAATTTGAAGCATATGCATGGTAAAATCATTGAGATATTGTCATACAAAGAAAATACATGTATATAATTTAGGGTGATTAAGTGGTAAAAACGTCTACATACTTTACAAATCGATAAACATTCGATATTTGATAAATTCGTTCTCAACAAATTGACTTTAAAATCTTAAACATGGATAGAGTAAACATAGGCACACGTGTTATATGAACTTCCTGGCCTAGAATTGAAAGCAATATAAGTTTGTTATTTTATGTAATAAAGACAGAAAGAAGATGCACAAAAAGCTTCACTAAACACATATGTATTCGAATAATTGGAATGTTTTTTTTTTCAAAATGACAAGCGTAACGACACACAAAATGTTTTTTTTTCAGTTCAGGTAAAGAACTAATGAATAGAACAAATATTGCAACTATAACTTGAAAGCCCAATAGCATAATTTTACATTGACAACATCACAACAGCATAATGATTTCATGATATAAGTCATATATTCATTTTCAATCAGCTGATATTCAATCTACAATCATGACAAACAACATTTTAAAACCCATGCTCCCATTGTATAACAGCAGCGGCAAAATCATACGAGGCGTATAAAATGAATAACTTGCCTTCGCAAAAAAGCAAGTTGCACCTAACTCAAGTACATGAACAATTAATAAGTGTCACTTTTGTTGGGTCATGATCGGTCAAAGTGGCCCGATATGTGATATTAAACATGAATATCTTTATGTAAAAGTAACAATGTGTTTTGGTTTAATAACGATTGAAAATAAGTTTAAAATAAAATATTTAATGCATCACGTCGCAAAGTAAAACATGATGAAGCTCAACATAATGATGTAACCCGAGATGAAAATATTACTTTTGTCAGGTTCCTTAATCTTATCACATACACATAACGATGAAACATTACAATCACGCTTAACAATAGTATAAATATATTCTAAAAATTACAATAATATAGTTTAAACGGTCATGTTAGATCAAATACTGTAAATTCCTCATTAATAAAAATACTAATTCGTCAAAAAAATGCAATTTTCTTTTATTATCACTCATTCATATTACCAATCACAAAATCTATTCTAATTTCTTAGCACTGCCATTCTCAACATGGCCATTCGCAACCCCATTACTGCTACTCTTTCCCACCACCCCATTCTGCTTCTTCTCCATCCGCTTCTTAATTTCATCCATAGGCCCACATCCATCGAAGCTACTGGGCGACTTAAACGACCCGCCTATACGATCCCAGAGCGTAAAATACTGGCCATAATTATAGTTATAATACACATGATGATCCATATGATGCGCTGAGCCATTGACGATCGGTTTGAGGACGTCGGGCACTCGGTAATCTCCGTCGTGGATAGAGACGGTCCACACGTTGACGAGAACGAACAGGATCAAGTAGGTGAATTTGTGCATCGGGAATAAGAAGACGTAGATGTGATAGGGCACGCTCTGTGCGAAGCCGTCGATAGGGTGGAAGGCGTGTGAAGCGAAGGGGGTCGGCACCTGGAGAGTAGATAAAATCAAAAGATTAACAAAAATTGAAAGAAACATAACTACTGTTATTGCTATTTCTTTCATAACTTAATCCTGAGTGTATATAGCGTACATGTGCTATGTGACTTACGCACACATGTTGTCCATTTTAATTGTTTAAAAGCAATGTTTTTAGAATGTGACTTAAAAGATGGCAGCCGCGGTGATAAAACCTTCCATCTTTAACGTACAATGCTGACACCGCACCAGGTTCGTTGCATACACAGTGTAAATAGATGAACTAATTTAAGTACAATTTTCCCTTTGTTTTTTTTTTAAATGAAAAACATGTCTCAAGGTTCACCGAAACATAAATAGAAAGACACACATCACAGAATATCCACGAATACCGAACATACCTTCCACTTGTGGTGAGGTTTGTGGATACGCTTGTACACCAATCGATGATGTAAACCTCGGTGAATCCAATAAATCAGACAGTCAGTGAATAAGATGAAAGTTACCACGGAAAATGCTATCGCATACCAACCTATTAAAAAACCAGAAAACAAAAGTTATAATGATTCATAATGAAATATTGCCATCAAATATCCAAAATTTATATCATTTTTATTGTTTAATCGATTCAACAAAATGCCTAAGAAGCTAAATGTCCCCTCTTCTCGTCTCATGTATAATATAACCATTTCAAAAATAAGAGCGATTATAAACTAGGTTGCTGCACAATAATTAAGTAAATAAATAAGTATCAAAGATCTACTGGCAACTTTTAACACCGTCAATGCAATTTATACCTCAAAACAGACAAATTTAACATTATTGTATTGTAAAATAATACAATTCTTACCAAAGTTAGAATCCGCGACGTTGTCGTAAAGCTTTGAATACCCTCGGACCTCACCGACAAATAGTAAACTTGTTGGTAAGCCCATGAATGGCACACTCCAAAGAGCATACTGAATTTCTAATTTGGCTTGATTCTGAAACAACATATAAATGACCTTACTTAAGATTATTAAACTCTGCTAAAATATAAAGTCAAAGTACATGTAATCAATTTTCATACTACGGTTACTGGATAGGTAAGAGGGCAGTGTGTTGGCACATTAGGTTATAAAATAGTATCAGAATTTTACAATTGCCAGTATGGTTATAACATATTTGTTTTGATTAAACGAACATAACATAATATTAAGAACCTACTTTTAGAACTTGCGGATGATTCATAAGAGTTTTGTCGAATATGAAGTGATAGCTAAATGTTGCCATTATCAAATAGAGCAATGCACCACCGACATCCGTAATTATATTTAGAGAAACGAATTGACGTATAATATTGTCCTCTGGAATCCATTTCGGATAAATATATGGCGAAAAGAAATAGTGGTCAGCTGCGTCCAAAATCACATCCATCCTTAAAGTCGGGTGCCTTAGTAGTATTTAATTAAGAATCTGTAAACAAAAACAACAATATTCGAGCAAACAGAATACATGAAAACTAAAATTAAAATAAATATAGGCCCCATTTATTTTTTGTTATCTGCCATATACTGGTTGATATCAGTATGATTTTAAAACATAAGCAATATCTTAGCGGCATCAAGTATTTATGTAATATAAACAGGCTCACATCCAAGTTTGGTAGGGTGTTGCACATTTGAGTATATCATATATTATTTTACGCGAGTATAAATCATCAAAGTGATGCACATCTACACATAAGTTTGAGAAAACTCATTAAAAACTATTTTCGCCGCTTTTCGTATTTTTTACAAAGATATCCTTAAACCTTTTTTAGGGGATGAAAAATAAACAAGGAAACATTTGTCAAACACGAGAAGGACCCAACTGTTTCCTAATTTGGAGGGGGGATGGAATTTCAGGTGATGATATACCTATTTCGGCCATTTTTATTCACTTCACGCCAAATAAATTATCTTAAATTATTTGATCGAATTCACCACCGTAAGCTGGCCGAATTCGGTCAAAATTGTCAAAAATGTACAAATGAGACACATCCATTGCTTAATATCTCTCATATTAGTTATTATATTGCGATTAGCTCTAAATAGCCGGTGGGTTACACTCCACCTGGCTATCAGTCGCAGATATACGTAAATGGCTATGTTGCGATAAGTTTCGACTTAAAATGAAGTATATGTGCATATAATATGTAATAAAAACATCAACAATTTGATACAAAATCTGGATATTGAAATTTGTCTTATTCGTACATAGGAAAATTTTTGCGTCACATGGCTTCTCTACACACGAATATACCAAGAAAAGGTTAAACAAAACCACTGCACTCCCTCTTCTTATAACACTTTAACACTAAACAACCCCACACCATACCGTCTTTTTACACCGCCCCAGAATCCCTTTAGTTTTGTCAGCAGCCGATACATGATTCATGTTATTGCTCTAAAGGAGTAAATGATCCATGCCTAAAACATTTTTAAACATTTCCAAAATAAGATCACTTACCATATTTAATCTATCACTAAAACATCTGTTTCAAATTCAAGTATAAATAAGGATGCTCCAATAACTACAGTTTAATTGTAACTTGAAGTGGTTAGCATTTAAGATTTTTTTTTCCTATCGATGAATTTGACTTCAACCTAATTTTATAAGAAAAATATGAAAGACGAGACTTGAAATCACTCCGGAAATTGGAGTTTACCGTGTCCGGGTCAACAATTTTTTTAATGCAGTTTTGTCCCAAACAAGTACACATTTGGGAACCAAAAATACTGTAAAAATCTACTTTTTCTGTGTTTAATCGATATTTGTTTTCAATACATTTTCCACTAAAAAACCGCGACCTGATAATATAAATCATGGATATCAAAATCATATCATGATATTTAAAAATACTTTGAAATTCGGGCTATTTCGGAAAATCTGAAGGCCAATTAATTGGCCCCCTATCCCCAGCACTTTCGAGCCCTGGTCACATATGCGACCGGTGTCTTGACTGAATGGGTCTTGTTTTGTGTGACACTCGCATTCTACATAACGGAAGAAACTGTTCGAAATTGGTTCCACGGACCGGCTTCATCTTCATCTTTAAGTCTTAACAATTTTTCGGTTTATCGAATAAGGTCTTGAAAGGAAATATAGAGGCGTACATTTCTGACCTCGTTTGATGAGATAAATATTTTAGTTTACCCACGATCGGTTCAATGAGGTTCCACTATATATCAATGTATGGCAAAATAAAATCCCTTAAAATATTCGCTTGTCAGGTTTTGAAAAATATGACGAGAGCGCTTGTGACAATCGAT
>LQRL01170108.1:10517-22361 GCA_001703475.1 Hydroides elegans | reverse complement strand
GATTGCTCTCGCATTGTATGAGATATACTGGCAGCGCGCCCTTCGGGCTTGCTGCCAGTATATCTCATACAATGCGTTCGCAATCCAATAACCTTTACGTGCTCATTGGAAAATGAGTGAGTGATGTGATATTGATTTTCTCGCAGGGATGGTAATGCGTGCAGAGGTATTGATTTTCTGCTGGGAGAGGGAAACAGAGCGCAAAGATGCGTACAATGTAATGGGCTCTTTTAAATAGGTCATGGGAAAAACCGGAGTGTGGAGTGTGCAGTAACTCATATTCTGCGCTTTGTGCAGTAACCCATATTCTACGCTTTTCGACTTCAAAGGAAATCATGCAATAAGTCGGTTATTGAATTGCTCTCGCGTTGTATGAGATATACAGGCAGCGCGCCCTACGGGCTTGCTGCCAGTATATCTCATGCAACGCGTTTGCAATACAATAACCTTTACATGATGTTCCAGTGTAACCATATTTTATGAAAGAAGTGAAGTTGGGATGGCAGTCCTACCGTTCGATATACAGTGTATTTAATATAGTTTTCTGACCCTCAAGCGTAGCTCTGTTGCTCCTCCAGAGAATTACGAGAAGCATTTTTTCATATTTCAACAGTATGACAGTATTTCAACAGTATGACAGTATTTGGTACAAGGATTTTAATTGATGAGTATGATGTTGTATAAATATGGTATGTTATGATAAAATAGTAGCATAACCAATTTAGCAACCATTTAAACATTGTAAATTTAAACAAATTTTTAATTTATGATGATAGTTCACTATCCAAATAATTATCCTAAATGCATCACCTTTTTGGGGCTAGATAATGATGGATATAGCTTAGAGGATATTACGGAATTATGGAACAATATTTCACTATACTTTTTGTGTGCATATATATTTTTCATTGATCCAGATTTCTATATTAGAATAAATTGTCTTAAATGATAGGTGTATATATTAGTTATGTATGCTGAAAAGAAAAAATCTGATCAAAGTAATAGTTTCGATGATATCAGCATTTTGTCACACCCAAGTATGTTTAGGCCCATTATACAATTATTGAACAATATCAATACTTGTGTCAGGTATGTCAATGTCGTGCATATAACATACTGTAAACGTGACAGGTTTTAATTTATATACTGTTAAACTTCCTAGCCTATCACTGTAACAAAATGACATTTTTTTGATAGACTTGATCTACCAAACAGACATCTAACACCTTACGCACCTTAATGTCAATAGAATCCTCACTAAACAAAACACCTTAATTACTATCAATATAATTCTATTGTTAATATGCCTATAAGATACATATACGTTAGAGGTCTATTTAGAAGTATGTTAATACCTTGAAATCGGCGTTGTATATAAGATTCATTATTCAAGATTATATAAAGGATAAAATATTGTAAATTGATATGAATCTGATCATCAATCGCCTGAAATGATGTTTTCTGGAGCAATAATGCATTTGTATGATCCTTACCCTTAACTAGAATGATTCCTCCCCAAAATTATGCTCGCAAAATGTGTCCTTATGCACAAAGACAAATTGTTCCATAATTGTATAATCGGGTTATGCTCACTTGTCAACTTATCAACATTTTATTGGCTGGTATATGTTACACAATCTCATATTTATATAAAGAGGATATATACACCTATATTCTGCAATAAAAGTATAAGCTGAATAATGTAGAATTAAAATGTACTATGGATTCAAACACAGGGAATAGTGAAATACTGTTCCATAATTCCGTAATATCCTCTATAATTATTTTTTTTTGCACTTTATTACGTTTCTATATGACCGCAAGCATTTCATTAATGTTTAACTCTAACTTTACATCATTGGAGTTATTCTTTAATATCTAAATTTCAATATTTATATACAAACAGCCCAAGCCGATTATTAGGGGTTGAATAGCTATACCGCCCGGACCAATATGGGGTATAACATGAAACATGACAGAAATAACTGCGATATTAAATGAAAAATATAAGAAATTCCAGGCAGTAGAACTGCTTTAAACATCGTATTTGCCGATCGTAAATGTATGTCTCGCTCGGTCCTAAATGCTTTCCAGTCATATTATGGTCAATCTATGGGTGTAATATTGCTCAAGTTTTCGTACGGCACATTTAAGTCCCTGTCACACCTGCGATTTTGAATCGCCGATCGTCGCCGACTTGAGTCTCCGACCGGGCATGTCACACCTGCGATTTTCCTTGCGATCTTCCTTGCGATTGTTTTGATTTTTGGATAATAAATAATGATAAATGATATCATTTTCAGCTAAAATTAAACTGCTTCTTATCGGTATGTCTTGTATCTATCTCTACAAGTATTAATGACGAAAATTTAATCGCTACGTCTAAGAATGTGTACAACGTCATAAAACGTTTTACATACTAATAACATTATTGTCAAAATAACAATAGATATATGAGAGCTTAGAACATGAGTGAACTTTTTGATATGGTGAGAAAAATATTCAAACTAACATTCAAATTACTTAAATGTTGCATCCTATTTCCTTTGATGTGCTTGCGATGCCGACGCTTGCGATCCAACATGTTGGATCGCATGAAACTGAGTCGGCGACGATCGCCGACGGTCGGCGACTGAGTCGCAAGGGGTGTCACACTAGTGCGATTATTCAATCCGCGGCGATCGCCGACGTTTGGCCATCCGAGAATCGCCGGTGTGACAGGTCTATTAAACTTTCAACGCATACAAAGCCCAGCGAGAACAAAAGCGAGAGCATTCGCTCTCGATCTTGTACCCACTTTAGCTCTCGCTCTCGTTCTCGCGGGTGTGAGTGAACATAACCAACCTTTGCTATTACTTCAGTTGGCGCAAAGGGGCCATTCAAACAAACAGCAAAGTTTCATAGAAGATTCGTTCTGAATCACAAATGATAAATGTGCTGTCGAGTCATACTGTATAAGTTAATTCAAACAAATGCTAATAAGGTGTTTTGTTACAAAACAAATGTATAACAGATATCTAATTTCTTTTTTATTTGCATATTATATTTGTTATCTACATTGTATACTTAGTTCTGCCAATGTCCTTAAAACAGAACCTTTTAACACTTACGCAATAAGATTTTTGGATACGTAGCAATGAAATCCGTCATTTTAATATAATTAAAAGCCATGCATATTACGAAAAATGCAACTTTCTCTATATAAATAGTTTTCGTACATTGAACTACCACAAGCACAAAAGAAGTTTCATTTGTTTTACGCGTAGGACCATGTTTTAAAATTTACTTACAGTAACTACTGTACAGCTAAAATCGAATAACACCTTTTTTACGATT
Organism: Hydroides elegans; assembly: GCA_001703475.1. NCBI lineage: Eukaryota > Metazoa > Annelida > Polychaeta > Sabellida > Serpulidae > Hydroides > Hydroides elegans. The sequence continues at coordinate 19,025 of LQRL01170108.1, read as the reverse complement.
GTGCAAAGTTGAAATCCCTTTCATATTAGTCCCATACATTATCGTGGTCACAAAATAGATAATTTTATTACTCGTCATTCTAATAATCAGATCATCTAGAAGCCAATTGTGGCAGATCTGGTCGAAGATCATCACCTAGTTTTCATGGATATGAAAGTCGACACCAATCAAGCACCCCTCACCCGTCGCTCACATCGGTGTATCGCAACGATCAATATTATGGCGCTCAAACGTGATATTACCTGATAAAATGTATTTTGCAACTACCCAATACTAACTATATGTATGATTTCGAGAAATAAATATTTCGAGAAATTAAATTAGAACCAGTTATTGTTGTTGTAAACGATGAAATAATGTCATTTTTCTACACAAATAAAACAACTTGATAAAAATGAAAACATTAATACAATAAGCAAATGTCTCATCACCATGTTTTACATATCGCATATATATAAATAGGTTTTCCCGTTCAAATAAAAACGATTATATTTAAAATCACTTTACCTCGTATTTCAGCAACTGAGCGAAGTCGGGATAGAGGTAATATCATAAACTACAGGCTGCTCCCGGATGAGTGACGCCTCGGATCGAAAACGCGATGGGCATGTGAGGATATGTGCAGTTTGATCTTTTTCCATAGCAAGAAAACCATAAATCATATTTTCTTTGTAAAAATGCATTGAATCATAATTTAATGTACTTTTGTTAACAATCATTAAACTTCTCAAACTTAAATTTCTTTTCAGTAAGGTGTATTATTTGACTATAATGCAGTTTATGACGAATAAGGCAAAAATGAATAAACATGAGTATTGAGATACTGTCCAATTATTTATTTCACAAAATATAGTTAATTACCAAAACATCAAAACATTATAAAGAAAAAATCAATTCAAACAAACAACTTTAAAAACGTTTTTATGGAAGAATCCCCTGAATCAAAAATGATAACGCTTTAAAGAGCACACTAAGGGCTGTTCCTTAAAAATAGGTGTTTCCACCAAACCCTAGCTGGCTTAGAAATTTTTAGAAAATACTTTCTAGATTGGAGATTTGAGCCTGTTGAGGAACACTTTTTTTATGACTTCCCAAATTTCATTATGATAAGTGGGAATAATTAATTAAGAATGGACGTGAATATAATGATTAAAAAACTGTAACTTGCAATATATGATATGAATTTTAGTTATATTCAACATTTCAATTTCCGCAAAATGTGTACCCTTTTTTCTTCCAAGCTGGCTAGAAAAGGTGAAACAGCCAAACTTGCTTATAAAAAAGTGAAGTCCTTTTTGTGACATTTTGATTTAAAAAATATAATTTTATTGTTGTTTTTTATTACAACGTTGTTTTTAGGTAATTTTACAATTTTTTGAAAAATGTTTCGTGGGGTACCCTTCTGGTTTGGCGCGTCAGATTGTATAATTCGATTCAACAAATGCTAATAAGTATTTTCGTTAAAAAAAAAACAACACAACTAAAGTTTGATTTATATTTATTTACATACATATTTGTTATCTACATTGTAGATTAGTTTATATGATGCTCCTAAAACAGAACCTTTAAATATTAATGCAAATATCAAGATGTAAATGTGAGATTTCTTTCAATACATTTGAAAAGCAATATATATTACGAAAATTACATGTCTATGCATGTTAATGAACATCAAACGACTTCTCCATAAATGAAATGTCATTTGCTCAACAGAGTATATATATTTCATTAAATATTGCAATCAGGAACCAGATCAATATGTCATGGACGGTTGTAGGTGACAAGAATTAGAATATCATAATGAGGCATTTTACTACTACTAACACACACATCATTACTTGTAATAGTTATATACATATCTATATATTATTTGTATTGTAAGAATTCTATATCATGCATATGCTATGTCATACACATTTGAATTTTTACATGTTTATAAAGTTTCGCTAACATATAAATAAATATGAAATATATCAAATGTTCTTCGCCGTCGCTCATTCTATACATATGCACCACTATTGAGGGGACAAGTAACTTCTGTTTTGTTGGCGGCATATATCGTTCCTTTCCTATTCTCCGCCAGATACGGTCCCCAATCAGTCGCTGGCTTTGAGATTTGTGAAAGGCGCTATAGAGAGAAATACATTAAATTACATAATATTTGGAATTGTTATCATTTACACGTTTGCGTGTTTAAACTTGATTCAATTTGAGTTATTAGGATGAATTTGTTTATTTTTCCATTAGATGAGGCGAAAAATTCAAGAGTCGCTATTTAAATAATATGTTAGGGTTCAGTCATCGGGCAGCGGCAAATTTGCCGCAGACCCCATAATTTGGTATAAATGATCTGCGGCGTGGCGGCGTGCAATTTGGTATAAATGATCTGCGGCGTGGCGGCGTGCCGCTGCCCGATGACTGAACCCTTACGTGTCCTCCCTTACCTGTTTAAAACTGCCTTTGGCCACTATGAGCTTATAGATGATAACGGCAGGAATGGGAAGAACGCTGCATAAGGCTAAGCACCAACCGATAAGAATGGCCCACCATGGGTAGGTATAGGTCCCGTACGTTGGGGTTGTGAACATGACGATAGCAAAAAGCACAATAGTCTGGAAAACAAGGGAAAATAGTTGCATGAACTATATTTACACTTTTGTTTTAAACATAGTTTATGTGAATAATTTCGGTAGCAACAAATCTTCTTGCTAATGAAATCGATTTTGATTTAGAAATACGCCAATGCAATTAAATATCAATTCACACAATGGTAGTAAAAGATCTATTCAGCTTAAATGAAAGTATTATTAAAGTCATCTGAATAAACATTTCTTTTGAACAAAAACTCTCTGAATTGATTCAAACTAGACATACTGAGAGTGCGACGGGACTGATGTACTTCCAGCAGATGCTCCACCAGAGGCTGATGCGTCGGCCCAGCATCAGCTCCAAGTCCCCGTAAAAGCGATCGCTTCCTGAATCGAACAAATTGCAATATAATTGAGTATACCGATTGCATAGATAACTATTATATGCAATTTTAGTAATTTGTAACATGGATTTTATTAAAGGAATATATGTCAAAAAGTAATCGAAAATAGAATATATACGATAATAGATTAGGTGATGCATTTATGAAGGGCACCCCACGACATATTTTTCAAAAAAATGTTAAATCAACTTAAATCAATTTTACAACTACGAAGAACAACAAAATAATGGTTTTTGAACATTTAAATTTGTAAAAAGGTGTTCCTTTTTTCCAAGCCAGCTGGGCTGTTTTTCCTTTTCTAGCCAGCTTGGAACAGAAAAGGAACACCTTTTGCGAAAATTGAAATGTTCAATATAACCAAATAATGTATTATATCTTGCAAATTACAGTTTATAAGATAAATGCAAGCAAGTTTAAGCAACTTAGAAATAATTATTCTCACTAAACATTATGAAAAGTGAGAAATTATCCAAAAAGGTGTTCCTCATACTGCTAAAATCTCCAAGCTAAAATGAATGTTCTCAAAATTTCCAAGCCAGCTGGAAATTGGTGGGGAACAGCTTTTTGGGGGAACAGCTCGTGAGGTGCTCTTCATTTATGAATTAAAATGTTTATGATATATGTAACTGACCATAGACCCAAGCAACCACGACGAATTCAAACAACCCGATGAACACTGGCGAAAATATCGCAGAGTACCAATCAAATATTTGGAACACATATACTCCACCCTGCAAAGATTTAGAAAGTATAAAATATAAAATATACACTATATAGTAGTATAATATAAGTGTCGAGTTTAAAAAGTCATCTGAAAAACATGAGAACAATGATACTGACTATATTATTTATTTATGCATTTTTTGTCGTATTATGCATATGTGGTATATATTGCGCCATATACTGCAGCGACCGGCTAGCGGAATTTGGAATTCGCAGCGAAATTGTCAAATTAGTATCGCAGACAATAACTATTTAACATAATTTTCTTTCGATTTCGCTGCGATGTTATGGCCGCAGCAATTAAAAAAATGTAACCCGTTGATACCTGAGTGACAATAGGAATGCCGAGAAGGAACATGGCAGCACACGCCGCAGCGGTCACGTGGGTTCTGTAACGGTGCAGTTTGGGAAAGCGATCGACGATGCCCATAATCATGGTTTCGAACATGCCGAACTGAGGAACCAAACAGGGGTGAGTTTAAGGGAATGGAAGGCATTGTGTATTAAGTGATATTGGGCTGAAATGAAAAGATCACCCATCTTTTAAATATTCGATAAAGATAAAAAAAACCTTTCAGCATCATTTTAAACTACAGTATATCGACTATACAATGTAGATTTATATCGTTTGTATTTTATTCAAGAGACGTACTGGCGAAACTATTCATCAGATCAATAACTTTTTTTTTATCTTATCAACTCTATATTGATTTTTTTTTTTCAAATAATTTGACGTTAATTCGCAGATATACCTGTGTATCGAGGCCGAGCATGAAGAGCATGAGGAAGAAGAGAACCGACCAGATGGCGCTTCCAGGCAACAGAGAGAGCGCCTCGGGGTAGACCACGAACGCCAGGCCGGGACCTAAAAATTGAAACAAAAATGCTTGGAATTAAAAAAAACATGATTCCTTTTATACAATAGGAATTATTAATAAAATAATAACATTCATGTAACACATTGATACTACGGGATGGTATCTCTAAAACTTTACATTTTATATAACATGTGAATTAGATCATTAAAAGGACGTATCATACTTTACCTGACGTGATAACCTTATCCACAGGCACTCCGGAACGAAGGGACATAAATCCAAGAACCGAAAAAGTCACAAAACCAGCAAAGAAACTTGTGAGCGCATTGACAAGAGGTATAACCACGGATACTCTGTTAATAAAAAATGTAATAATAAAATAACTATTGCTAAATTGCTTATAACAGTTAATACAAAGTTTTTATTTTACAATAAGTGAAATATAAAGCACATGAACTTTTGTATATAAATGATACACACTCATAAAGTTACAAAAGGCGATGAGAAAGATAGACTATGGGCACTCATATAATCTTTCACATGCATTTATATATAAAGTGGATGTCATGCATAGTTTTTCTTAATAAAGCTGCGTTCACACAAACAAATCGTAAATGATGCCAGAAAGGAGCGCTTTTTGTATGAGTAGAAGGGATAAGTTGCTATGTTTTCATACAAATGTGGCTTTCCGTTTTGGAGCTTTATTTGCGCGTTTGTTTTGTTTGTGTGAACGCGGCTTAAAAATAGACACATGCCTGTAGCAGTTTTGATTGAATTTGTTGTAAGACGCCATCGTTATCAACACACCATACGCCATACCAAGCGAGTAGAATATCTGTGCACAAGCTTCACACCACACCTAAACGTAACAACAGTTACTCAAATCTTCCTATACCATAATTTATATATGATTTCAAGAAATGCATATTTCGAGAAATTAAATGAGAACCAGTTATCGTTGCTGTTAACGATAAAATGATGTCATTTTCCCACACAAATAAAGCTAGTTGATAAAAAATAAAACATAAATAACAAGGAGAAAATGTCTCAGCACCATTGTTTACATATCGAATTTAAAACTTTTAAGCATTTATAAACTTATGTTTCCCGTTCAAATAATAATAATTAGATTTTAAATCACTTCACCTCGTATTTAAGCAACTGAGCAAAATCGGGATAAAGGTAATATCGCAAACCACGGGCTGCTCCCGGAAGAGTGACGCCTCGGATCAATAGCGCAATGAGCATGACGTAAGGGAGTGTGGCCGTCACGTACACTACCTGTATATAATAATGATTCAAAGTGGAAACAACCATACGGAACAAGCTGTATCATCCCATGTGTTTATACCTTTACACATACACATACACGTTTTATATCAAAGTAGAAATATCAAATTAGATATCATTGAAGCAGAAGTCGTACATGCGGACACATTTATTTAGAGGTGATTACGTCACGTTGCAAATCCAATGTGACGTTACCATGATTATGGTCCTTTATACTTTTCTGGACGTCATTATTAACGCTGAAAACATAGTTTTATTATGTCGTGACTTCGTCTTGATGAGGTGACGACGTTTTATAGCACCAAATTGCAACATCGATATTCCAAATTTTTGAGTGGCGTGATATACAGAATAATAGAAATAACATATATTTATTTACATTCATACCTTTCCTAAGGAATGCACGCCTTTAAACAGGCAAAAGAAAATGGCGGTCCACGCAACGGCCAAACAGGCGACCAGCGACCAGCGGATGGATCCCGGTGATTCGATGCCATCAGATATTTGCAGGGCCTTGTAACTGTAAAAGCCATATGATTATCATCAAGTCAGATATTATTTTTGTTGTTTCATATTCCAAGTGACAACTATGTGGCTATTCTGATCATAGCTTTTTGTCACAAACTAATACTGAGGTGCGGATTTATAACCGGAATAGATATATATAAAATTGTTTTGCTTACTGCCAGAATTCTTCTGCCGGTGTAGTTGGTTGGAATGAGACACTTGTTGAATTGATTGAAGATGGTTCGTCTCCCATGGATGTATAGCTGCCATTTATAGTAGCATTCTGAAATAAAGAAGAAATTCGAATTCGAATTCATTCTGGAATCTCACTAACATTTTGAAATAATTAAAAGTGTCGCCGACGCATTGGGCTTAATGAATATTCAACAATACATTTTTATAATTTAAAATGACAACATTTGTCATGGAGCGGCTCTGACGTTTTTGTGAATCGCAACAAAGCAAACATTCAAATAGAAGATTTGAACGACGATCATGGCTGCTTGGGTTCGTCTATATACATGTATACTTTGTAGTCAATTTAGCGAATGTCAAAATACGCGGTTTTCACAGATTGACTGCAACATATATACGGACCCTCGGCTATTGATTTCGCCTTACTCATGTTTTCTTCTTATCCGTAAATACGATAAATATACGACACAATCTACTTATGAAGTCAATAATCATTTATAATATGTCAAATCATGCATGAAATGGGATTTCCAATGAAAAGTCATACGTTATTTGTTCTATGACCTTCATGATTATGTCAATATTTAATCGGCCTTGAAATAATTCTTCATTGATCCCCATACATAAACACTTTCGGGACACGCCGCACCATTCATGACATTTGTCTAATTCATAACATAAAGTCTACGTCTTTTATTGCATACACATTTTCTACATTTGATACATGATTTGCCGTGTTTCGGACAACAACACTTATTGAGCAAGTTTTGGTTCCTGGTAAGACACTCTTTGAGCATCAAAGCACAAAAGAGTTAGTGCTTTTAAGAGACAAAGTCTACCACTTCGACAGATCGCATAATGGCAACTTTTTCTTGTAGGAACTTTTCCAGGAAGATTTATTCTTAACCATCTTTTCGATTCAATCATATAAACTCTATATTTGTCAATGTAAAAATGATGATACCATGTTAATACTCTCAATTGACGCTTTGCGGGCTATTTTTTTTCTCAATGTGAATCTTAAGCTAAAAATGCAAATGATAAAGTGCAAACATTTAAATATCATCTAGCCACCTGCTATCAAATGAAAACACTAACGTTGATCAGGATCTGAGTCGGAAACTCCTCTTCCCGTAAACGGTCCATGCACGACGGTGTGTTCCACCAGTTGTCACACGTTGTCCATGGCAACGTACCCGTCGTGAAGGAGTTTGCGAGGTAGTAGAGGGACCAGGCCAACACCACGTTGTAGTAAACACACGTCACTCCTGAGAGAATGCAGGTGCCATAGCCTATGCCTAGAATTTAAAGGAAAATCAACGCTCCAGTGTATATATTAGACATCGAATTTTACAGGACTAAAACTGACATACTCGCACTTGAACAGAGTATAAACGTATGTCGACGTCATCACTGCAATGGATAACAATTTGTCCTGTGTACGCCAGTCAGGGGACTTCAAGGTTAGGGCATTCGTGGTCGGGAACCTTTTATATCAGTGACATCAATGGTACCCTTTATTGTAAAAAATATTTATAGAAATTATAACGGTTACTGAAAATGTCGATTTACCGTTCATGATCCAAACAAACATTTTACTCCTTACATTTTCATTAGATTTATTCATTTTATGCACTCATGTCTGCTCATTTGTGTACTCAGCATGAATTAGATATATAGCTTATTTGATTATTCGAACGTGTCTGTCTTTCCGTAATCCAGACATCACAAAACAAAAAGAAACAGTATGGTGTTTAATCAATCATATAATCTGGAATGCGTATAGGTCTGGGTGAAATGAAATATCAATTATCATCAACACTTGATATATTTACCATCTTCGTTTTTGGAATTAAATTTAAGACTGAAAACCTCAAGGAGCAAATTGAAATTGAAAAGGTGAAAACAAGTGAAAATCGCAAGCTACGATAAGAGTCGCTTATTATTTGTAATTAATGCCTTAAAATTGCGCACCACTTTACT
>LQRL01170059.1:13915-24565 GCA_001703475.1 Hydroides elegans | reverse complement strand
GTCTGAGTTTCTATGGGGCATGTAAAACGATCCAACATACAGGTCTTTGTTAGACTTGAGTTTTAGTTTAGCCCATGCAGTTTCGCAGTTAGACACCAGGTCGGGTTGTTTTATTGCAGTAATTTCGGAATGGATTCCAAGAAATACACCACCTCCTTTTGCATCCCTACCGTTTCTAAAAACTTGGTAGTGATCCGGGAACACTTCACTATTGTTAATTGCGGTTTTGGATGGAGCTTTTCCTGGTTTGATACCTTCTAGCCATGATTCTGTTCCTATAATAATATCGGGTTTGGTGTAATCTAGGACCGAATGAAATTCAGACTTTTTATCCAAAATGCTTCGGCAGTTAATGTTCATAACTCTTAAGTTTTGTTTTTTAGGAATGGAGTTCGAAAAACTGTGTTCTGTTGAGTTAAATGATGAGCAGCTAGTTTTGGGGCCGAAAGACTTATTGGTAGGACTACTGATGAACCGGGGGCTGAATGAGTGTGACAGCACCGAGTGTTCCAATTGATCATCCACTTGAGAGAGTGGTTCAAATCTACTGGGCTTTATGAACTCGTAGCTATGGAAACTGAAGCTTGAAATGTTGACACTTTCGCATTTGTAGCATAGCCAGGACACATTTGTTTTATTGAGTTCAGCGAACGCATTTGAATCGTGGTCAGTGCATGACTTGTGGTACCATATGTCGTATGTTTTGTTTTGAAAAATCGCGGCCATTCCCGCGCATGCGCACCTCACATCCCATTTACAAGATACTTTAGAAAGAACCAGTCTAACTAGACGAAAAATGGCTAATAATAAAAAATAAGTCATATATGTAAATAAAGCCGGTATTTATTAGAATTGTTTTTATACAAATTACATGCAAGACAAGTCGGAATCCAACTTTTAAATATAAACAAAGAAGCTACCAACCTTTTTCGCTATGACGTTAATGAAGTTAATACGTAAAACACAAAACTGCATTTTGTCAACCATAGATGCGATATTCATTTATTTATTGAGCGCCATTTAAACCCCGCTCATCAAAACTAAGCCGACAAAAACAATAATAAACACAATTTGCTAAAGCAATAGCAACACTTATAAGAAATAATGAAACGTTTAATACTTGCAGGTTGATTGAAAAGCATATGTACGTTGGGGTTGTTCAATAAACGCATTCGCTCACTAATGCGATAATATTAATCTTGGACCTTTCGGAACTTGGTAGCCAACGCAAATCATCAAGACGCTCGTGATTCTGATATCTGGATTTCGACGCAGACCTCTCTCGACCCTTGCCGCATCGTTCATTATCATTTGAAGGTCTTGTAACAAGTTCTGTGGCAAACATTGATATAAACTTTCACAATAATCGAGGTTTGAAGTCACTAATGCGTAGATGAGGGCCTTTGCGTCATGTTCACTCAGAAAAGGGCGTATCTGTCTTATCCATCCGATAATAATAGCAGGTTTTGTGTATATGGAACACTTGAGCATGTATTTTGATTCCATAGTAATACCCAGATTGTGCAGAGTGTCGGAACGTGCAATCATACTGCCAACATGTTCCATAGAATTGCCTATGATTCTGTATTGATTGCGCTTGCAACTAATGACTTTTAATGAAATCTTAGTATGGTTTGATTACAATTTGTTGTTGTACATCCACTGCGAAACGGTGTGAAGCTTTTCTCTATCAGGTGCACTGAGCTAGACTGATCTTGTGGCGATAGGGATAGATTTGCAAAGGAGCTGCGAGTCGTCCACATAGAATAAACTATTAACCATAAAGGTCGGCTTATAATCGCTGGGATAGCGTCGAAATGTGTAATGAATTTCATGCAAGAAAAATACGTTTCCTGAGTAACTATAAGACGTCACCTATCCTAGGTGTATCAATACTATAAGTAGATAGGAAGATAAGTTCGTTTTATTCTCATCTTTTTTCATTGCTGTATGTACGTGTTTCAAATTATCCACAGTATTCTTATTATAATGATTTTTGTTTGGAAAACCAAACTTTAAATTTCAAAATTTTGAATACGAGCTGATATTATTCAAACTGGTCTATTATTCTTTTTTTTCAAACACATACCCTAGACCGTGGCTCTGAACATTTTCTAAGTCAAAACCGGAGCACGCTGTGAAATTTGTATAGAATTATCAATTACGTGATCAACACGGAGCGTGTTGGAAGAATCACAATTTTGATAGCTCTGTTTGAATCGCATCATTGAAAACCACTGAAATACATTACGTCACGTACGTCTCATATCAATCTTTTAGAGAAGAGACAGTTGAGTATGAGCAGCGTTCGCGATACAAGGGACTATATCATTTTATATGAAATAAAATGACAATGCACTTATAATATTATTTTATATGAAATAAAATGACAATGCACTTAATACCCTTATTGGATTCTCATCTGTCAGCATCATTTTGCTGCTATTTGTAATGTGGCAACCATTTGACAGCACTAAAAATATTTTGGTTATTCCATTTTGAATTAAAAGTAAATTTTCACTTAAAGATTTGACTATTCAAGAAAAGTTAGCCAAAACTAATGCTATAAAAGGATTTTTCAATCTTATTTTTATATTATGATAATTGTTTTGCTTTAATTTATCTGATGTTATATTACGTTTATACTCTACCCGACATATTTTGAGTCACCAACCAGTAATCCAAGAGAAGGGTTAATCCGTATTGAAATACGAAATGTTTTTAGTGAACGTGGGGAGAAGAGAACGATAGAGACACGGATAGAGGATGTATCTCATCTGATAATATCATATGAAATTGTGTCGCATAACTTCGAATGAGGGAAAACATTTAAGACATTTGATTGGCATATGTAAGGAAGAATGACTCCAAGTTACCACATTCGAAGAAGTGTCCACCCAAGCGGCTGTGGGGCAGAAAGTTACTGAAAACCAAATATGACCATATTAATGAAAAAATATAAGCAGAAAACAAACAACTAGATTTAGCGTACACAAAAATTGATGCATTTTTTCTAGTCAATTGCATGTTTTATTCCTTATACTAGTTTAATTGTTTGTACCATTGCTAGTATGTTTTTCATCATATAATACGTACAATACGTACATATAATACGTACATATGCTACTATGTTTTTCATCATATAATACGTGTGTTAAGCCCCTTGATCAAATGATGAATAATGGCTTTATAAATTAACTTAAACTCCAAAGATATTGTCTAGCTTTGAAAACTGAAGTCAATTGCATGTTTTATTCCTTACACCAGTTTATTGTTAGTACCATTGCTAGTCTAACTACTCTGTTTTTTCATCATATAATACATGTGTTAAGCCCTTTGATCAAACGATGAATGATGGCTTTATGAATTTACTTATACTCCAAAGATACTGTCTAGCTTTGAAAACTGAAGAACACATTTTTGACAATTTCGTATTTCGTAGTCGTATTGAGTAAAGATAAAAGGCATTTGGATAATTGTTTGAAATAAGTTGCACTTGTTCTTAAACCATTAAATGCTATATATGAACACAGTTATTGAGTTATCCGAAATTTTGATTTTTGCAATGGATTTTCTTTATCTGCTCCAAGCTGGTGAGAACAAACATCGTCTTCTTCTTCTTCTTCTTCTTCTTCTTCTTGGGGTATATTTATAAGCATACCAAAAAATGAATAAATTTGTATCGATGTTGCAAAGAAACCCTAAAAAATGCTGAATTATCTACGGTTAAGTAAAAGGGATGAGATTTCGCTATAGTTTTTTATGTGATAACTTCATCATATAATAGTTTTTTTTATGATAACTTATGACATGATGATAAGTGAACGGGAACCACCTGACATATTTTAAAAGTGGTAATTTTAATATAAAACCATTCGATGTATTGAAATATAAAATAAAAAATCAAATTTAGAGCATCTTTTTGCTGATCTAGATAGCTAAAATCCAAAGAAGAACAACTTTGGCGAAAATTTGAAATCAAAATAGTACATATACCACTTATTTCCAATTTCATTTCAATTCAGCACGCCTAGCTATATGTCTCCTGATATATAAACAAATCTTATGGATTCGTAAGCCATAAAACAACATATTGACTAAATCTAAAATTCTTGTTGCCAAATTTGTGTATTGTTTGCAGCTAAATTAATGTTGAAAAGGTACACTTTTAAAGAAATACATCATGTAGTGTCCTTCTTAGATGAAATGGTACATGGACGATATTGGATATGATCACATGTTGATCTATACAATTGATTTAGTAAAATATTGACATGTAAAGTGTTGAATTAGTTTATATTTAAATATCAGGGGCACCCAACGAACCAAAATTGTATCTTAAACGATAAAAAATAATCCGTAACTTATAAATAATCTAAAAATATTCTGATATCACATCTTACAAGGCCCACATATCTGTTCATATTTTGCTAGCTAGCTGACCAGGAAATGCACCATTTCACCAAAATTATATATTCTTTCAACTTGCTAGCTAGAGCTATCAGAGCAGATTTGAAATATCAAATTGTTTAATTAACTTATTTCATTGTTTTATCTAAAAATATATACCAACATATGCAGGCGCGGATTTAGAGGGGGGCGCACCCGGCGCACGCCCCCCCCTGTTCGCCCTTATATGTAAGACCAAAAAATAAATTTGCGCCCCCCCCGGTTCAGTCTGATAATTTATACTGTTTGCGCCCCCCGGTTCAACATTTTCTGGATCCGCGCCTGATATGAATAACAACGCCATTTCTTTGTTGATTGCTAGCTCATTTTAATCTAAATCAGAAACATAACAAACTTTTTGGTTTTGAATCGGCATCTGAAACGTCAAATCTGTTCACAAGATCTGTTCATTTTACTAGCTAGCTAGGGTGGCCATAAGAACAGATATTTTGCAGAAAAGGTCATTGAGTGCCACTGAAATATACTTTTGTAACTATAATTAATGTATGCAAACCGTTTTACTTGGACTTGTAATTGCCCATTTCTTAAATATTCACATACTATTGTTTAGATGAATCACAGTGTTAAAACTAGATATGGCAACGCTATCGAAAATATTATCGACTCTGAATCGACTCTCGCTGTGCTTGACTCTCTCAGTCCGCGATTTTCCTTCGATTACATTAATACATTTTAAAAAATCGATTTCCGGGATAATTAGCAAAAAAATGCAGTTAAAATGATGAAAAATATTTTATATAATGCACCAACAATAATGTATGTCAGGTTATTTAATCTTGTTTTTTGAACATAGTTGTTCTCAATCAATGTTCATTCATTAATTTAATACGGTGACTTCCGCCATATATTTAATATAAGAACTTTACATGGGCGATAATACAAGTTTAATTTTAATTAAATATAATTATCAGGAAGCATGACGGAAAGCGCAGTTCGATAGAGTTTTTGAGCTAAAGAAACTATCAGCTATGTTAATCAATGATTCTATATGAAACTTATGTAACATTTTTTTATTTGGGGCGATTCGTCTTCCCTTTAACAGAATACTTGGTTTTATCATCGTAAAGCAAATCTCGAAAATATTTTGGCCAATAAAATGAGGTGTCCGTTAGTGAGTTTATCCTTACCTTTTGTTCATGCAAGATTGTTAGATCAGATAATCGCAATGACTTAGCCATTTGGGTAGGAGAAAGCCCTGAACATGTAGACGTGTCTTTTGTATAATTACGAGTAGCTCAAAATAACCCACGTGGTAACTATCCACCTGTCGGTCGCAGACATACGTAAAGGGCTATAGATATTTATAATGTTCACCGAGTGTGGTCCCTTGTACAAGTACGAGTTAGTGTTCGAATACAGTAAACAAATGGCGTTTTATAAAATACGAGCTGGTACGATTGTGTAAATCACGAAATTCTGCTCAAAAAGTTAAATGCTATTGGTGTCGATCCAACATGGTTCAGGTTTTATTTATCTAACAGAAAACAATGTATAACGATAAACGGAATTATATCTGAAGCAAATGATATTACATGTGGTGTCCCCCATGGTGGACTATTAGCTCCCCTGCTTTATCTATGCTATAACAACGACATGGAAATCAATGTCAAAAGCAAAATGTTACTCTATGCTGACGATAGTGTTTTAATTGTCTCTGTCAGAAAACAAATTGTCCATGCATGTCGGAAAAACCGAGTGCATCCTATTCGGATCAAAACGAAACCTTAATAAAGTAAAGGAATTCAAAATCAAATACAATGGGTGCACGATCATGGGCCAAAAAACGGTCAAATATCTTGGTGTGATTTTGGATCAAACTCTGTCCGGTGAAGCAATGGCAAAAAGCGTTCTTTCAAAAATAACTAAAAAACTCAAATTCTTGTACAGATACCAACACTGTTTGAATAAGACCGTAAGAAAAAATCTATGTTCCGCTTTACTTCAATGTCATTTTGACTATTGGTGTGCGTCGTGGTACTTTAACCTCAGTACTAGGCTAAAACGTAAGTTACAAACAAGTCACAACAAATATTGTGCGTTTTATCATAGGTCTACCTCCTAGAATTCAAATTGGGCAGAAAGAACTAGAAAAGTGTCAATTACTTGAATGTCGAATCGTATTAAACAGCTTTGTTTGAATCACACTTACAAAATTAGGGCTAGACTGAGTCCATATTATTTACAGGATATGTTTACTGATGTGTCATCTGTCCATTACATCAATGTCCATTACGTACTTATCTCAATATGGGAGCGGTTTTGTCCTGCTCGTGTTTCATTTTTAGATTACTAGATGCATTTATGGATGTGCCCCATAATTTGAATAATAGATATATGAGTAAACCAACAAATACATTTTACGTGAAAGTAAATGCATCATATGTATAATGTTTTCTTTTACCAAAGATCTTGAAATTGTATTCTCATATCCGTTTTTTTTTGCAGGAAGAATGAACGCAGATGAAAATGGATAGAACCCCCTATTTTCAAAATATGGCAATGAAACAGGTATTATCACATTTTCTTACTCGACTATTATATTGTACAACAATTGTTAGTCTACTCTCGTTACACTATTTAATAATGTTACATGACTACCGATGTGTCTTATACTTTAACTGACGAGATAGTTAGATAAAAATCAAAATTATTTTTCGTTTGTGAATGACTTTATTTTAAGTCTGATAGAGTTTCTTTACATTTTGCGATTTTTTTTTCAATTATATTTCTGAGATATTTTGATTTAGCGTCGCTAAGTATCCTATTGTATGTATTGCGTTTCCTGTGAAAATCCGAACAGTTGTCGGAAGTCTTCGACTATACAATAAGGGGTAATTGATTTAAAAGGCTTTTAGAATCACTTTCCATACTCGTTATACTCCACGTTGTGTGAAATAGTTGATTACATTCACATTCAATATTTTTTTCCAGGGTGATGATGACAACACCTACCCTCAAGCGACGCCTTCGAATCCGCAAAATCCATTGATGCAAATGAATTCCCCTGGATCTTTTGGGGTTCCTCGACCCACAAGTGCCGGTATGCCGCCACTTGTACAGCCATACTTTGTGGCACCACCGGTCCAACAGCAGCAACGAATACATGTCATGCCTCACCATTTACCGCATCAGATGCAACATGTGCCACATCCATCACCCAGCACTGTTCAGCCACAGCACATTTATGCGCCGTCGCCTCATATACCGGCGCCACCTACCCCGGGGCAGAATAACTCAGTGTCTTTCTCGCCGTTATCGTCGACTTCGCATTTACCGTACCAATCGATGCCACAGCAAAATACCGCTTTTGTTGCTTCGCAAATGGGAAGCATGAGTGGCGGTGGCGCTTTGACCAATGTTGCTATGGCTTCGAGGCAG
The DNA here is from genome assembly GCA_001703475.1 of Hydroides elegans. NCBI lineage: Eukaryota > Metazoa > Annelida > Polychaeta > Sabellida > Serpulidae > Hydroides > Hydroides elegans. The sequence goes on along the minus strand of LQRL01170059.1, from coordinate 16,717 downwards.
AATTTCCCGCATCAGTCACAAGTGTCAGCTGTAGTCAATGGTAACAATTCGTACGGGTTTCAAAATCCTAGATACCCCTATGGCAACGCGAACCATGCTTACCCATATGGGCATGGCAATGCGACGAATATGAATCGAACTCATGCCCCAGAAACATTTCGCACTAGTTTTGGTTCTCCTGACAGGACTTTGAGTAATACACAGGTCGCACCAATTAACCCTGTCGGAGGTCAAGGTCAGATTCAAGGTCAGCCTAACATACAAGTTCATGGCCATATCCATGGTGATATCAATACACAAGTTCATGCGGCCGTTCAAGGAGCAATACAAAGTGCATATGGTTCTTTGTTGAACACTAATGTGGGAAATGAACATATAGGAAGAGAAGTCAATTTAAATGTGCATGTCCATGTGCATTCGAACGATAACCAAGCACCAGCCCCGCCTGCGCCTGCCTCCCAAAATGATCTACTTCGTCCGATGAAAACTGATCCAATCTTGAACGATCCTGTTTTAAGAGCCATGGCCAACTTGCCAACGATAAATGAACGGCCAGCGAAAAGACCCGTATCGAAAGACGAAGTGGTGGTCATTGACTCGTCGGATGAAGGAGAAGAAGCAGAGTCGGAAAAGGATAATAGCGGCCAAACTGCGGATGTTGTGGAGCTCCAAGACGATGCGCATGCGCAGAACGAGGCATCACGTGACAACTCTGTAATAAAAAAGCGAGCTGCTTTCCAGTGTGCAATGTGTCAAAGGACGTTTAACAATAAACGAGGTTTTGATAATCACATGAGAGTACACAATAAGGAGAAACAAAAGCAAGAAGAAATAGGTATCCCCAGTAAACCACCGAGCAAGACCACGTCGCCTGAGAAAAGGAATTCAGCCACTAAAAAACAGAAGATTGACCAAATGGAAAAATCAAACGAAAACAGATTGTCTACCAAGGAACTGATTCCTTGTCCAATTTGTGACAAGACATTCACTTTGAAAATTGCGCTGATGAAACACATTCGACTAAAACACAAGTCTGACGATTCAAACACAACAAAGGAAAGCGATAAAATATCTGCCAGGAAAGAGTCGTCGAAAACAAGCGGTTTCGAATGTTCAGTCTGCAGTAAAAGGTGTAAAAATGAACATGAATTGACAGATCATGTCAAGGAACATTATACATCTCGGCGTTCCGTAACGACCAGACAGCAATGTAGTTCACCAAATGCTAACGACGCTGAACAGGTTGTGGATATAACTGGAGAGGCAAGTGAGGATAACACTGACACAACCCGATTTCGTTGTGATCTGTGTTTCAACAAGACGTTTCGATTGAGAAAGGCGCTCGACATGCACATGAAAAGGATGCATAAAGTGGCGCCGCCAACTATTTCCGACAATAAAGATGCAGATATACACCCTTCACCTTGTGCTACTCCGAACAGTGACATTTCCGCTATATCTCCACCGCCTTCTTCAACACCCGTGCCTCGCCGATCCTTGCCTAGACGCAGATCGCACCAGTCCATATCTCCCGTTTCCACCCGACGTTCAGTCTCGCCCCGTGCTCGTGGTTGCGAGAGATCCCGCCGATCTATAACGCCTATCGCCCAACGCCCACTTCCATCACCATCAACTCGATCTTGTGCCGCCGCCGCTGTGGCCGCTGCTAATGCCAATGCAGCCAGCGCCACCAAACAACCTCCTCCTACAACTCGATCCAGCATAGGCGTTCGTCAAAGCTTAGGTTCGCGTTTACGAGAATCGGCAAGAAACAAAAACAAGTCTAGCAACCGCCAAAGCGGGGATGTTATAGAAACCACCGACGATGAGCAACAGAAGGCGGAAAGCAGTAACGCGACGTCGAAGCTCAATACCAGTCTTCTCGAATGTCATGTATGCGGTTCGATGTTTGCGGATAAGCGTAAATTAGACCTGCATATCCTTAACGAGCATGAAACAGACAATTCGGACGCTGACGCCGATTACGCACCTAAAATCAATATCAGCAGACATTCGAAACAGGGAGAACGACGCTCGAAGCGCAATAAAAGCAAGGTAAATGCAGTCGATGGTTCTCATGGAAACGATGATGACGATGGACACGTGGTCAAGAAAAAAATGAAATCAGCAACATCAGTCAAAACGCATCCCTCTGAAGGGGGAAAGATCAACAAAGGACAGAAGGACTCCTCTGAAGACATCGTCTTGCAACGCTGCAGTGTTATAGTGCAGCGACTCCCAAAATCAACTCTGTCAGGAAAGGGTCAGCAAAGTCCAGGCCAGGACGTTTCTATACGCGATGAAAAGAGCAAAGTGAAATCAAGTGCGGATGATAACATGTGCACGATTTGCGATAAACCATTTCAAAATCTGAATTGGTTGCATAAACATTTGAAACACAAGCATCCAAAAGTGTACATTTATACCTGTTTGTTTTGTTCACAGCATTTCCGCAGCTACCAGTCATTGAAAAACCACAAAGCATCACATGATCGCAAAGCGCCCTACCAGTGCCTCACATGCAGAGAGACGTTTACTTCGAAGCTCACACTATTGCTTCATCGAAAGAAAATGCACAAAGACCACAAAGACACGACAGCTGACCAATCGACAAGGTATTTGAGGTATTTCAGAACCGACAAAGGTGCCTATGGATGTCGGCAATGCTCTCGTGAATTCTCGTCCCGTCAAGGCGCTAATTGGCACGTGAAAAATGTCCATGATAAACACATCACCTGTTCCGTTTGCAATAAAGATGTTAGTGATCTCGAAGCTTTGAATATTCATATCCGCGCACGCCAC
>LQRL01170059.1:0-13801 GCA_001703475.1 Hydroides elegans | reverse complement strand
CAAAGGAGTTTCCGTTCGAATGCAGGTATTGCTACCAGAGATGGCGATTTCAAGATAAGTTTAGGAAGCACTTAGCTGTTCATAAAAACAACACGTCGCGGTATAAGTGTCTCGTCTGCAAACAACAATTTCGCGGGAAAACGGCACTGGATGCCCATATTCGCAAACTCCATGACCCGGCCCTCATACCAACAACAAGTTCAGAAGAGAAGAGTTCGTCACCAGGTGGTTATAAGTCGAATACTACATCGGGTGTTAATACCACAGATTTGGCAGAGCCCGACCTATGTAACATTTGCAACACAAAATACGCAAGTCCAGATGCTCTGAAAACTCATAGGGCACGAGTCCATAATATATGCGACTCTTTCCAATGTGGCCATTGTCCAGAAATAAAAGTGTTCTCCAATCACTTGCTTTTCATGAAACATCTTGGAGAGAAACACCCGAAACTGTATCCTTTCCATTGTCTCTTTTGTGAACGCCGCTTTACGGTCGAAAGAAAGGTGATGTTCAAGAAGCACAAGGCTATGCATAAATCGATGCGCAAACCATATTCCTGCATTGTATGCAGGCATTATTTCACATCGAAGCAATCATTTGTCTCTCATATCGCAAAACACATAGATTCATCGGCAAACGAAGGACAAACTACCATAGATGCTGCAAACAAAAATTATGAGAAGAAGACCTCGAATTCACCTAGAAAGACGACCAAAGCAAGCTCTGAATCCAAATTCGACGTGAAAAGTCAATCCACCCCTGCGTTATACTGCAACATCTGTTGTCGTACGTTCAAGCGAGAGAGCTTCTTCATACGCCACATGAAACTCCATAAACGAAAAGCCCCAAAGGCGAAAAAGGCAAATAAAATCGATGCATCAACCAAAGCAACAGAGGACATTACATCCGCTGCAGAAACCAAAGCACAAAATAAACAAGAAATGACTCCGCGAAAACAGAAATCAACTCCGCGAAAAACGACCACAACCGATAAGAAATACGATCCCTTGGTATGCAGTGTTTGTGAAATGCGATTCACATCTCCGCTGACCAAGTTGATGCACGAAGCCACGCACTGGGTCAAGGACACGATCAAATGCGAAAAATGCAGTTTCGAATGCAACAGTGACAGCAGTTTACAAGCGCATATACGAGCACAACATCTGGCCGTCATCGCGCCTCTGCTAGACAATGAGGGAATTGCAAGCATTCAAGACGCCACAACTAACCAAAATGTAGATAATGTTCAACAATCGGACACAGCCCAACATACGCAAAGTACGCATACTAACGAGATTGTACCAGTTACAAGTACTCCAACAACTGAGACCCCATCGGCTATACAGCACAATGAAGAATCACTAGTTACAAGTACTGAAAGTACTGAATATCATCAAACTGTACAGCACATTGAAGAAGATGAGCAAAACAAAGTGCCCTTGGAGACGACCTCTTCAAGGTCATCCGTCGTTAATATCGACGATGTCGAATCTCTAGAATCGCCAAGAAGTGAGCAGCATGATGATACAGGCAGCCACGATAAGCAGGGCTCTCCAGACAAAATAAAGAAGAATGATTCCATTGATCTTCGAAATTTCACCATCACAATGGCACTGACTGACGATGAAAATGTCCACGACTCTGAACAAGTTGAGACTGAACCAAATTTGCCTTCGAACGATAATAGTTCATTAGTGGTGTTGATTGAAGATGAATGCCCCAAAAGTGCCGGGAGCTCCTTGAAACCGACTCAGGATGAGCATGAAGGTCCCTCCACAAATACACTGCAAGAAAACAGTATTGCGTCTGAGAAAGCAATTGAAATTGAAGATGAAACGAAACCTGATCAACCAGAACCCGCAGTTCTCGCTACAGGTTTAGTGGCAAACCAGAACGCTGCCAAATCAACAAACGGTGAAAACAAATTGGAAACTTTAGTTACCATAGATACCGATGCATTGGTGACGCCTCATGACAGTGACGCGGACCATGACAACGAAGGTATTGATGATCTCATTGATGACGCTCTTTTGGAAATGGAGTGCGAATCGGACGGTGATATATGCATTCAGGAAACAGAAAGTACTCCAAATAGAAGGGAGACGACGATGCCCAGTGTTGAAAACACTACAGATATTCACAATATCGATAGTACACTAAATATCGAAGGTGTACAAAATAGTGGAAATGCACAAAGTATCGAAAGTGCCCAAAATGTTGACACTGCATCTGCAAATGATGCAGACCTTGAAACTCAAAGTGTAGCCGATCCTGCTACGCAAATCGACCAGTCAACCTGTGAAAAGCTGTCACATGAAACAGTATCACCAGCTCCTGATTCTAGTCTACAGGTTGTATCAACTGTTCAAAACACCATTCCACCAAGTAACAATGATAATGCAACACCTGAAACGCCCCGTGCCGATTTAAGCATGGACGTTGCGCTTGAAATGCTGGACAGTCTCGTTTCGAGTGCCATTTCAAAGCCACAGCGTAAATCATCGGAAAGTACTATTCAAGTACCCCTCAATAATGCATCAGTGCCAGATATAAAACCAGAATCGGTAACGAGCGACTACTTGACATCGATTGACGTTTCTCCCACTCCAAGCACAAAAGTTGAAAGCATGAAAACTAGCTCAGTCTCATCAAACGTTATGGACTCGTCAGCATCAAAAGGCACGATTACGTCTGTGACGTCGAACGCAAACGCCGCAACACCGGTTATATCTGATGTTCAGTCATTGCGCGTTGACCAATCCGCATCCAGTCTTCTCTGGAATCCGGTCGATGTCTTTGCCTCATCTGAATCAAACGGTATTGACACATCAGCATCAAAAGATGTGAACACATCTACAAAGCCAAACGCAGACGACACATCCTCTAATGTGTCCGAGAATCGTTCGACGCCCGTTGACCAATCCAGTCCTAAACTTCTGTGGAATCCAGCAGATGTCTTTGCCTCAACTAAGTCAAATAGTGTTGACGCATCCGAATCAAAAGATGTGAATACTTCTACGACGTCGAATGCAGACAACGCCAATACCAATGTATCCAATAATCGGTCGTCGCCAATTGACCAATCCACTTCGAACCTTCTGTGGAATCCTGCCAATGTCTTTGCCTCATCGAGCATGTCACGTGAACAACCTTCATCATCCACGCATACCGTTAATGTAGCGTCGGCTGATGAATATAATGGCGTCACACTCAAAGCATATACCAACGAGACGTCGCGGATCGACGTTGGACCGGCGTTTCTTGGGCAAGGCCTAACTGAGGGAGAGGGAGATCGACAAACAGATCTGCCACCGTTTTGTTCCCATGGACCAATAGGAGAGAATATTCATGTGGTAAGTAGCACCAGGTGAAATCAAGAATTTTATTTGTTTTGGGTAATGTTATTAAAAATAAATCTTTTATTGACCAATAAACCACAGTTATTTAAATCATATAATAACTTGAAAATAGTTGTAAGTTTGATCCCATATATATAGCTTTCTTGAAGATCAACTTTTCAAAAGGGTATAAGGTCGATTGATAACCTCCACAAATCAAATAGAAATCGCAGGCGCAACTTATATTTTCATTTTTGTAACAAGATACATGTATTATGAAAATCTGTGGAAAATTATACACTTTACCTAACACACCTTGAACATTGGTGATTTACATTTAACGATGGTTAGAAGTACGGTCATAAACTTGAACGTTATACTGTCATGACTGAAAGGCTAAAAGCTCGTGTGTTCTATGTTGACTATATGTTATAACCCTTATTTCACTTTTATCGGCATTATTTAGGAGGTCTCGAAATTCGAGACTTTCTTATTCGACGAATAAGAAAGTCCATGTTTGTCCAATGTCAAATATACGCGTATAACTAAGAATAGAAAATTACAATTCTAAATTCGGATATCGTGGGGACACAACTGTATCATATTATCAGTTGCTTGCTTTTTCGGTTGCTTCAGGCCTTTCTATTGAAAGAGTTCTGTCAAGGACAAATGAAATGGTTCTCCCCTCTGAGATGCACTTTCACAATTTTAAACATGACACATTGTAATTTTAGGAGCACTCGTCCGTTTATTTTAGCAATTGAAGGGATAGTTGAAACAACTTTTGAGGTCCAAACTGTTGCTTTGATATTTTTGAATTTTCACAACATGAAGATCTATATATTTGGATGATATTAAAGTTTCTTAACGTATTTAGAATGCTTCAGTTATGATGTAGTTTTATAAGTATATTTATGTACAACAACATGAATATAAAACAGACAAATTCATGCGGTCATAAAATTGTATCTTATGAAACGTAGAAAAAATGATTTTACATGTCCATCTAGCTGATCCTCTGTTTTCCCGTATAACATATCCTTCTTTTCTATAATCTGATTGAATTCTTTGTTTTCCAGGCTCCAAAACGAGGAAGAGGGAGACCCCGAAAAAGCGCCACTATAAGCATCGCGCCAAAAGACAATTGTGACATTGGAGAGAACGATAACACAAATCACTTGCCCAAGAGTCAAGATACAGAGAAGCCCTCTTCATCTTCCACAGAAGTCGTAAGTCTATGAATAAATTAACGGGCACGATATTTTGGGTCAGAAATATACCAATGTCTCGACATAAAATATACAAGTTCCATTTACTCTTATTTGAGAAACATAGATTTAGAGTCAATTTGTAAATTTGGGTACACTAAAAAAGGCTAAACAATTAAGGCTCAATGCCAAACCATAACGGCAACATCCAGTTTTTTCACCTTGAATTTCAATATAAGATGCTTTGGTTAAGCTCTTATTACTTGCTGGTACATTGGTATATTGAAAGTCAAAATGGACATGCCTTAAAAAGAGCTGGCCACACTTGAAGCTTCTTTTCCAAATAGTCTAAAATCGCACGTACATGTAAAACCGCTTAAAGTTAGATTAATATGCTTATTTAGGAAAAAAAACTATTAGTATGTACATCGTTTTAACAGCTAATATTATGTCATAATGGTATATATAATCGTCTTTTCAAATAATATCAACGTCTCTAATGATAAATGTGTAATACATGTATATTTGACATGAATAATATAAGGCTCTCAATGTAAATCATTTAACTTGACAACACAATAAAGCACTCATACATGTATGTTAGGGTACGCGATTTGATTTTTTCGGTTGTTGTCCGAGATTGCAAATTCAACATTCGAATCTTATTTATTTTCTCTTATAATGCATGTTTTTAATGTAGATTCTATTGGATTATCATGTCATTAAATGTTTCGTGTGCATGTGCATGCTTGTGTGATAGAGGCTATCGATTTCAACAATTTAGAACTGGCAACCAGTAAATGCACCAACCTAAAACGCGACCAGTTTTTGAACCACTTTTTATTTGTCATAGAAATAACACTATAGCTGAATTTATTGACACCAAAACATAAATTATGATCATGCTTGATTAAAACATGGTCATAATATATGTTTTGGTGTAAATACATCTACTTGTCGTGCTGTTTCTATGACAAACAAAAAGTGGTTCAAAAACTGGTCGCGTTTAAGGGTGGTGCATTTACTGGTTTACAGGTCTAATAATATAGAACATTTTTGTTGATGTAGACAAAGACTAGAGTAGTGCTAGAAGTGCCATATAAAGGATTAACCATAGTAGTGTAGACCGAGTTCACAGCAAAATACATGAACCGAAATTATCCACGTGACCGTAACCTTAAACTAACACGTTTTACATCCTTTAAGGATCAGGTTATGGACAGTGTAGAATGTGCGTCCTGAGCAATATACTCTGAAAAAACAACCCAATTTCCAAATTTAAGAAGTCTTTTAAATACTCGAATATTTAAGTTGGAGAAAAATTTGGCTTACATGTATAAAAATTGATATTTTTAGCCGAAATCTAAATGAATATCCGATTCAATGTTTAAACACTCTAGGATACATAGGGATCTTAATTTTGGAACGTATTTTACCTGTGTGCTTGTGCATCATGACTCCGTCAGTAGATTGCATGTTTTCGGTAAATTGATAGTCTGCTAATTGTTCTAACGTAAAGCGGGGGTTTTCATTCACAGGATGTTTGTGCATTGCTTCTTGTTAGTCTGAATTTTTTTTTCAAAATGTGACCTTTGTATGTAATTTCTATATTTTTAGGGTACAATCGGGAAAAAAACCGCCAAGAACACTATATAAGCACTGCCAATTCAGTTTCCCACTCCGAACAATTCATGAATCCGAATAAAAGGGTGACACTATTTAGAAAGGATGCAAATAGCTCAGAATCACAAGAAACGGGTCATTGTCCTTACTTAACGTCTTGATGTGTGACATCACCTATTAACCTTTGAAACATGACATATATGGATAGGCTTTTCCCAGAAGCTACACAAATCGAGAGCTTTGAGAGGTGTGATTACTGAAGATTTATGAAATACCCCTTTATGTTGTAAGAACATCAGGATTTTTATATTACACCCTTATACGATGTAAATTTGTGTTACCAAGACTGTATCAGATAATAAGTCTCGAAGTATCCGGAACCTGAAATAGACTTAGGCTCGAAGCACCAAGTCACGACAAGTTATACATGTTGTCTAGAAGTGTTCATAAACCTGAGATTACCTTAAGGAATGGATTAGTGTTTGGGTTTATATAAAGCTTTGTGTTTGACTTATAATTATTTCACTGGTTTCATCTGCTACAGAGTGTAACAATCAATTATTTGATAACCACATATATATATATGCTGGATCAGTTTGTTTAGAAATTCCATGTTGAAGTTCTTGAAATATCAAATAAAAACAATTGGATTGATGTAATGCAACTTTCATAAAAAAAAACATATTTATTTATATCACGTTTGTATAAAAATTTCAATCTCAATTGTTTATTGAGGTTGATAGGTGCGGGTAATAGACCGGTGCCGGTTTTAAAACGATTTCAAACGTTTTTCCCTTCAATCATATGCAGATTATTCATAGATGCGGGCCATACATTGAAAATAACGGTACATTTCTAGACTCTAACATTGTTCCATAATCTAGAGAGTTTTAGTACTACATACTTGCTTGAATATGTCTTTGCCATTAAAATCACCAGGGGAAGAAGTCTATAAGATACTGTTTTTCTGTGTTCGGGAAACCTCAAGAAATATAATTCCATGGTTCTTTTCGATTTCATTTACAAAGAAACACGGTGAAAATCTCACCTCTTTTCTGGTTTGCGATTTCTGTAACCGCATCCGTAGATCATGATGGATGGGCAACGGTTCGTGGATCATATCATGAGTGACTGAGTCTTCTCATAAATTTTCGAGGCTGTCTAGCTCTAACTCTACAAATGTTCTGAGGTCCTTTGCTATTCTCATTCCATAAACAATTGAGATTAAGAATTGAGAATTTTTCGGACAAAAGCATGTACAAGATGAATGCTTGAATAATTTTCTAGTACTTTTCTAGTATCTCTTTGGCAATAGGTGATAAAATATGCCATAACTTAAATTATGTGGTATAGATATGTACATAGTTCCTTTATTGAATGGTTTATGTTGCACTTGGTGGTTTGTTTTATAAGCATAGTAAATCGTGATAATGAATGATGATATTTGAGGCATTTATGTCCTCAAATGGTATAAAGGCATTATTATGCAAAAAGAAGGAGTAACGAATTAATTAAGAGTTTCGAGACAAAAAGAAATCAAGATATGAAGCATACAAACATTGTTTTAGAGACGTGATGCTGAAACGGAAGTGAAATTGGGAAACAGAGGGCAGAAAACCTCATCGGGAAAACTCGGCAGCACTTACGGAAAAAGACTCGTGGAACGGCCTTCTCGCGCCTATGACTCCATGGAGACACATATGAAACCGATGGCTAGCGTGCAATGCAAACTGAGTCCGAAAGGAGGAAACTTCAAGCAAAGCACATCTAAGAAGGCTTTTAAATGTGAAAACTGTGAAAAGGTGTTTGATAACTCAGAGACTCTAAAGACACACGTTCGAATACACAAGAATGAAAGGTCTTTAAAATGTGAACATTGTCACAAGGTGTTTTCTTCCTCCGTCAATTTACAAAAACATGTCCGACTCCACACGGGTGAGAGGCCTTATAGATGTGAATACTGCGATAAAGCATTTAATGACTCTTATAATTTGAAAACACACATTCTGACTCATACAGGTCATAGACCTTTCAAATGTGAATTTTGTGAAAAAGCGTTTAGTTTTCGTAAAAATTTAGAAAGACACGTCCGTATTCACACAGGTGAGATGCCTTTTAAATGCAAACATTGTACAAAAACATTTAGACACTCTGAGAATTTAAAAAGACACACTTTAATTCACACGGGTGATAGGCCATTTAAATGTGAATACTGCGATAAAGCTTTTAAATGTTCTAGGGATTTAAGGATTCACATTCTTATTCACACGGGTGAGAGGCCTTTTAAATGTAAAAGCTGTGAAAAAGCGTTTAGCTGTTCTTGGCGTTTAAAGAGACATATTCGTATTCACACAATGAAAACCCTGTTTACATGTGACCACTGTAAGGAGGGCTTTAAATCAAAAGGTAAACTTGAACGTCACATGCGTATCCATGTTGATAAAAGCGCATAGAACTTTATTATTATCCCCCGTGAAAAGTTGTCGATTTGAAACTTTTTTTTCAGATGCCAAGCACTTTGTGCAGGCGAGTTTGGTCCGAAGCAATTGAGCTAGAGCTTTCAAATTTTATACACGTATAAACAAATGTCTGAAATCGTGCCTCGTCAAGGTTTTATCTCGATAGGTTGAAAATTGTCGATTCTGGAACACTTAAAAATTGTCGATTTTAACATTTCCACCCGATGTTAAGTACTTTGTGCACACGAGTTTGGTATGAAGGAATTGAGCGAGAGTTTTTAAACTGAATACACATATAAACCAAGGTCTGAAGTCGTGCCTCGTCATGGTGTCATCTCGATCGGTTGAAAATTATCGATTTTGGAGCACTTTAAAAAGTAGCGAAAAGTTCATATTCAGATGAGGAAATGTGGGTGATGATATAAGATATTATCATTTAAGTATGTGGTACGTGCTTATATAAGCTAACATGCTCATACAACCACATCATTTTTTTAGATAAGTGAAATTATATTTTTTTCTTCACTTGTCTCGTCAGCTGCCCTCCGAAAACATTTTGCGTGTGATTTTATAAGCAATCATGCTTATATATGCATATTTATAAGCAATCATGCTTATATCAGCATATTAATCAGCAAATAAATAGAGATGTGTTAACACCTATCTGGGGAGCCTGGTGCATTTGGAATTGGCTTACAAAAGTAATCGTGCTTATATAAGCATATTTGCTATGTAAGTTAAATGATATATTTGTTTCACTGGCCTTGTCAGCTGCGTCTCAAAAATATAAATTGAGGATACTTTTGCCAACTGGTCTCGTCAGTTCAAGAGATGTCTTCAGAAAGAAGTGAGTGATGATGCAAGATGTTACTCTGTTTTTCTTTCATCACATGATCTTGTTTATTATCAAAATAGTTCGTTATTTCCAAGGTTAATTTTAGTTAAAACTGACCATTCTGCATATACGAATTGTTGAAGTTCACGGGGGTCCAAGGTCACTGACCTTCTAGTTTTAAGTGCTCGAACCTGTAAATACATTTGATGATTGTTAATTGATCCATGGTAATTGTAACCAATATCAATTTTATTTAGAATTTATTAAAAAGCGTGTTAATGGTTCCAAGGTTCAAGATAGAAGACAATGAAAAATAATAACCACATGGTGACATCATAAACATTAGTTTATGTGAAATCGATGTGTGGTTAGCAGGATTTCTATATTAAACATTTTATTCTGATTTTTCCCGGTAGTCTTATCCAAAATATTCAAAATCACGCAGTCTAAAGCTCTTAATGTTATTCCTGTGATAAAGCCTTCGCTTTTGAAATAATTACCGGTATTTAAATTCGTGAGGTACAAAAAGACAAAAACAAACTTTTGTGGTAAAGGCGTGTTCACCCGAAACAGGCAGAAGAGCTCAAATCGGGTTTGTCATGTTTTAAAGCCAATTTCACTTGAATAAATAAGCGCAAAATTCAAACAAATTACGCGCTTTTTTCTTCAAGTGAAATTGGTTTTAAAAACATTACAAACATGCTTTGAGCTTTATTGGGCAGATTTCGGGTGAGCGCTTCATAATACATTTTTCGTTAAGCAGTGGGTAGATATGCGTGTTTTTATATGAACATGATTATTTCATTGTGAACGAAGTAAAAACTACGTAGAAAATATATTAGAACATGAGCTGCAAGATAAACCTTTGAAAAACCTGTATTACCTATAGAAGAAGGTATTGTGATGTGGAAAGGGACAGCATATTGTTTTGCTTCATTTTTCTATTTCTGCTGGTGAAATACATGTATGTTCTTTTACGTTCCTATGAAAAAGCCATCACCACAAGAACAAAAATCCTAGGATAAGTATTCTTCAAATATAATAAGTAGTTTTGAACACCAGAAACCACGCGTTTCTGGTAATTTCTTGTGTTGTTATCCAAAACATGCTAAAAAGAACTATGAGGCCGGGGGAATACCGACAGAAGCTGTATTTTTAAGCACAATCAGAGGATTGGTAGAGTTCATAACGAACCCATAACGAACCCATACAGAGTATTGCATGAATTATTGGTAGCAATGAATAAGTAAATCGCACACTCTTGTATTGTATTTGAAGCATTCATACATTGTGAAAGAAATATTGAAAGTGGACATTGTAATTTGTATTTCACATAAAGGTAACTTCTCTTTCAACCAAAAAAAAAAAAAACGATTTCAAAAAAAAAATCTGAGTTATATTTTACTATAATCTTATTTTAATTAACAATTTTAAACAATATAATTGAAATTATGTTGTCGAGGTCTCTCTATCGCATTCCATGGTCTTACCGTAAGGGAGTTATTGGTTTTAGTGACAGCAGTGTAAACGTGCTCCGGACCCATATTCGTAATTAACTTTTACTAATGCTTACGCTATTTTCCTTTGGTTTAACAATGAGTGAGGAAGATGATGTCGGGGTTAAGGAGCGTATTGGATATGAGCCCTGCCTTCAGTGGTGGCAGAAATTCAATCGAAAAGAAACCATAGCTTTTTGTAAAAAAATCAGATTTTATGAAAAACTATGTTACATGTAATTAAAACAAAAGACAATGATTATCCCACACTGCCTAGAACTCTTTAATAACATTTTAACTATGTTATAAGTTGTCTTGAAGGGTTATTCATTGTCTGCACAAAAGCTTTTTTTTCAAAAATCGAACGAAAACATAGTAAGATTTTTTTTTGTCATTGAAAAGAAAACAGGTAACAAGATTAGTTCTGATATATTTAAAACCTGTATTTTGATTGCTAGTTATAAATGTTTAACATTATAAAAATAAAAACAGTAACTTTCAATAACAAAATTACAATTGGTTTATTCAGAAGATATTTGTACATACCCCGCTATACAATTATATTTAATATTTAGTATTTTATTGTGGTGGTAAAATGTGCTAGAATATGCCTTAACTTTATGTATAGCATCTATAATGATGATAAATGCACTTCTGAACATTTTATGTAGAACTTGGTTTGTTTGATACGCTTGTTTAATAATTTATAAGTAATATTAAGATAATGATTAAGGAATTATAACGCATTAAAGGTGTATATCTGCGGCGGAAAAGGTCCGTTATTTTCTTACTATTTTTTTTATAGGACTTGTGTAACAATGTCTTAATCTTACAAAGCAAGGAGTGAAAAAAAACTAACCGCCATTTCCGCCGTGGAAACACAACCTAACGCTCTATAAAAATTAAGCACGACTATATAGTGCTAATAATTTCACACATAATACAATTTTTCAAGTATCTAAAAAAAAAAAAAACAAAAAGAAAATATTTCAATCATAAAAACACAATGTTATAGATATCTGACGCTGACACACAAGTGAAAAGGGAAAGCGGTGTGCAGATAACCTCATCAGAACCATCCTGCAGCACTTGCAGAAGAAGACTCGAAGAACGGCCTTCTCGCGCCTTTGACTGTATGGAGACACAATTATATTGCGTACAATGCGACTTGTGTCTGAAAGGAAGCAACATCAAGCAAAACCAAGATGCTAATACAGTCAACCAGATATCCCATGGTTTGAATTTGGATGATAACTTCATTTACAGCGACCAAAAAGAGTTTCAATGTGAATTATGTGAGAAGGCGTTCGATTCACTTTCGGATCTAAGAATGCATGTTCGCATTCACGCATATCTGGTTTTCAAATGTGAAAAGTGTGAAAAGGTATTTTATTATTTGGAGAACCTTATGACAAAAAATCGAACTCACACAAGTACGAGGCCTTTCCTTTGTGAATACTGCTGCAAAGCGTTTAGTAACTCTAGTAGGAGTCCAATGACTAACTCTGTTATTCAAACGCGTGAGAGGTCTTTCAAATGTCAATACTGTAAGAAAGCCTTTTATAAATCAGAACATCTAAAGAGACACATCCGTATTCACACAGATGAGAGGCCTTTTAAATGTGAATACTGTGAGAAAAAATTCAAAACTCATTGGAATTTAAAGATACATGTTCGAAGTCACACGGGTGAGAGACCTTTTAAATGTGATTACTGCGGGAAAGCGTTTATGAACTCTAGTCATCTAAAGACTCACGTTCGAATTCACTCGGATGAAAGGCCTTTTAAATGTGAATACTGTGAGAAAACATTTAATAGCTCTTGGAGTTTAACGAGACATGTTCGAAGTCACACAGTTGAGAGACCTTTTAAATGTGATTACTGCGGGAAATCATTTATGACCTCTGATCAATTAAAGAGTCACGTTCGTATTCACACGGATGAGAGGCCTTTTAAATGTCAATACTGTGAGAAAACATTTAATAACCGTGGGAGTTGTTATAGACACATTCGAATTCACAAGCGGAAGAAGAGTTTCAAATGTACATACTGTGATAAGGCTTTCAATGATTCTTCTCATTTGAAATCACACATTCTGACCCATACAGGTGAGAGACCTCTCAACTGTGAATTCTGTGATAAATAGTTTCGTTTACTTAGTGATTTAAAATTACACGTTCGCATTCACACAGGTGAGAAGCCCTTTAAATGCAAACATTGTACAAAAACGTACAACTTTAAAAAGGCATACTTTAATTCACATGGATGATTGGCCATTTAAATATGAATACTGCAATAAAGCTTTTAGATGTTCTAGGGATTTAAGGATTCACATTCTCATTCACACGGGTGAGAGGCCTTTAAAATGTGAAAACTGTGAGAAAGCATCTAGCTCTGCTTGGCGTTTGAAGCGACATGTTCGTATTCACACAGTGAAAAAAAAACCGTTTACATGTGAACATTGTAAGGAGCACAGAACTGCATTGTAAGGAGCATAGAACTGCATGTGTATATTATTTAAAGTGCTCAAAACATGTTTAGACATTTGTTGAATTGTGTGTGCTCATTGATTCAATTAATTCATGATAATTGTTACCAAGATCAATTTTATTTAGAATTTATTAGAACGTCTGGTAATTGTTCTAATGTTCAGGATACAAAAAAAAAAAAAAACGAAGAAGAATAACCAAGTGGTGACGACATTAGTTTCTATGGAATGGATGTGTGGTTAAAAGGATTAATAATTTTTATGGCCCGCCTGACTATAGTCAGAGGGCCATATAGGTTTTGCCCTGTCCGTGCGTGCATTTTCTGTTTTCACCGGAAATGGTATCTATGG
>LQRL01170051.1:2546-12691 GCA_001703475.1 Hydroides elegans | reverse complement strand
TCGCACATTCGGCCCCTACCAATTCGGCCCCTAATTGGACTATTCGGCCCCTAATTTTTGCAGACTATTCGGCCCCTCAAAAGTCAATTCGGCCCCTTAGCATTGGACTATTCGGCCCCTATTCGGACCCTCATATCTAAGAATCGGCCCCTAAAATTTCGTGATTCAGCCCCTTTCTAAATATGAATTTAAAACTTTTTCCGTTGAAATATATATGTTTTTCATGAAATTAGTTATTTTACCTCCTTCTAGCCTTTCCTCAGCACATAGATCCGCTGGACTCAAATGCTTTCGAATTGCACTTACTCGCGGGTGCAATGCCCGGGTATTGTAATTGCAATTATGAATCTAAAATGTAATTATACCATGGTTCCATAAAAAAACCTTCATGTGAAGTATCTCAACTATTAATCAATGCTACTCGCATATCAATAAATGCTAGGAGTCAATATGAATTGCAATGAAGGGTTAAAATAACCTGATTGCATATACATATATGCAAACAACGCGCATACACACTTGTGACATATGTAAATAGTGATCAGTGTAATATGTTTCATGCCTTATATATTAAGGATATAAAGAGGACATTATTACGCTTTGCATCATAAATATATTTCACATTTTGGTGCTGCATCCAAAAATTAAATGTTTGCCTAGTTAGATATGCATTTTCTTTGCAGTAGAAATCATTCCATATTGAATTATTTTTATATAAAAAAAATGAAATTAGATTTTACGATTATTATCGTCACAAATTAATGAGGACTAATATCGTCGAAATGCTTGACATAATTAAACGAGAATCGATGCTAAAAACAGTATTTGAGGCACGATATTAAGGATAATATTGATAAATAGTTGCTTTTGTCATAAAATGAGGGAACATTTATATTTTACACATTTTATCAAAGTCTCAATTAGTTTTTGCAAGGGGCCGAATCAGTATTTCCAAGGGGCCGAATAGTCCAGAAAAAGGGGCCGAATAGTCCAATGCGGGGGCCGAATAGTCAAGACATGAGGGGCCGAATAGTCTGAAGGAGGGGCCGAATAGTCCAAGGATAGGGGCCGAGTTGGTAGGGGCCGAATGTGTGAGGGGCCGAATTGTCCACAAATCCCTAATTGGTTGGGGGACGCTCGGGCGAGTTAGTGGCGCAGTTGGTTAAGGCGCCCGGCCAGTAATCAGGAGGTTCCTGGTTCAGGGCTCGCTGGAGGCACTATTGATTGACTGGTTGAGTCATAGCGGACTCCTCGCCTTGGGGTATAATGTCCTTCGCAAGGGACGTAAAGCTGGAGGTGCCGTGTACGGGTCCTGTCCCTGGCACGTTTTAGACCATTCACTGTCTTATCGAAAAGAGCAGGGGAAACCCGGACAGTAGAAGACTCTGGACCTTCTTCGGTCCCGACCCGATAATACCCTAATGGGATTCTGGATTGTATATAAACAGAAACAGAAACTATGGTGTGTCGTATACTGGTCTCGAAGAATACTGTCCGTGTTCCAGTTTTGAACCGTAGGTCGGTTCGAAAAACATACTGTGCTTTCCTATTGCCGCGCCTGCGCACTGTAACGACTGTCTTCAAAAAATTAATTGGTCTTAACATATAGACACTTCCGCCTTTTTCAAAGCTCATACAATAAGTTAAGAAAGGAGAATCGATTAATTTATCAGTCTAATACATAAATCTAGTCAATGATCGTGTTAAATATGTTACACTAAAAGTTAATTATGCGTATTCCATATATTGTGGAAGCTTTTTTTCTCGAGGGGTGCTGATTTTTTTTCAGATAAAAATGAGCGATAATTTTCACAATTTCTTTGTTATCAAAGCTTGTCATCTCAATAATAAATAGTATTTTCATTTAAAATATTATATTTGATCATTTTGCATTGTTGGTTTCATTTGTTTTAACTTTATTCTTAGTTCGCTCGATATTTGTTACTTTGTTCAGTCTGGAATCGTCAATGTTTACATGAGCAATAAAACCGGCCATGACCATTTCGCTGGGGATTTCCAATATTTGGTAACAGATTGCAGCAGGTGAAAAGCAATTTTTACAAAGAAAACATAATGACATTGCAGATTAAAATTCATAACCTTTTATTAAAAAGTTAGCTTTGTAACTTCTAACTGGGATAGTTGAAATAATTAACTTTCATTTGATGAAGATTTCATAGCATGACACGATGTGATATAACTTTGTATAAGCTCCAAATTCACTATATAAATGACCATTTTATGCATTCAAAGACAGTATGCTTTGCGCATGCGTTACAATTCTGATACCCTGTATGCATTCACAGATACAAAGAACATCGAATTTGTAAGTTCTTCTTCTTCTTCTTCGTTTTATGGAAGGCCGTCAGTATTAACGATTATCTCCGGGGTGCATGGCGAAGTGCGGATAGCGACTAACAAGATTGTCAAGGTCGATGACCCAGCTTTAGTTTATAGCTTTTGCTTTAGCTCTTCAAGTACTAGCAACCGCGTTTTTGTTAATTGTTTTAAAGAAACTTAACACGTAAGTGTTAATGCATACGCCGGTATAAAAGTCATGTGTTATCCATTTGTTTAACTATCTGCATATAAACAGCAATTATTAAAATATTTATTTGTTTATATCAATATACCATTATAAATAAGAATCAATTGAACAAGCTGGGATTCGAACACACGACCTTATGACTATGAGTCCAATGCTATACCCCTAAGCCCCAGGCCCGTATATGATATGAATGAACATACACACAATATGTATGAGTACATTATGACCAAGCCATTTATATCAAATCAAAGACTTTCAGATAAGATATGGCTCTCTACTATAGGCACCATAAATGAGAATATTATTTCTTGCATTTTCTCAAGGAAAAATATTTTTGAGCTGAATCCAGGATGGAACCCACGACCTGGAAACACGACCTTGGATCATGAAGCCGATACACGACTGAGCTATTCGGTCAGGTGTGTAACAGCTGTGATCCAAACAGTCGATAAGTTCAACAGACATAAAAATCAATAACTTAAAATCAGAAGGAATGTCTCAATGAGGAAAATACACGTATCCAACTTGGAGTCAATCACCCAAAAAAAACGCATGACCAACCATTCTGCTCGCGGCAGGTTTGGTCGTGTATATAATACACGCCATTTAGACCTGTCTTACCGAAAGCATATGGTATATGGTCTACGACCAAAACTGTGAGAAGAGATAGAAGAACCAAATTGGGCGAAATGGCGAAGTCCATAAAGGCAACCACAATAGTTCGATCGTCATCAAAAGCAGTAGCCGGTATGAGAATACCATAAAGAAGCTTGTGCTAACGTTTGAAAGCTCTACGACCAAAACTGTGTGAGAAGATAGTTTTTTTTTAGCTAAGAGTTTTTTATAATATAAAAGACCAAATTGGGCGGAAATGGCGAAGTCCACCATGGCGACCACAATGGATTGATCGTCATCAAAAGCAGTAGCCGGTATGAGAATACCATAAAAAAGCTTGTGCTAACGTTTGAAAGCTCTACTACCAAAACTGTGTGAGAAGATAGGTTTTTTTAGCCAAGAGTTTTTTACTATATATAAGACCAAATTGGGCGGAAATTGCGAAGTCCCCCATGGTGACCACAATGGATAGATCGTCATTTAAAGCAGTAGCCGGTATGAAGATACCATAAAAAAGCTTGTATTAAAGTTTAAAAGCTCTACAACTAAAACTGCGTGAGAAGATATGATTTTTAGCTAAGAGTTTTTTACTATATATAAGACCAAATTCGACGGAAATGGCGAAGTCCACAATGGCGACCACAATGACTTGATCGGCATCAAAAGCAGTAGCCGGTAAGAGGATACCATAAAGAAGCTTGTGTTTAAGTTTAAAAGCTCAACGACCAAAACTGTTGGAGGAGATAGGTTTTTAGAAAAAAAAAAGTTTACTATACAACTAACTAACTAACTAACGGCGGACGACGCAGACCGATCTCACAAACCCAGTTTTCGTTTTACGAAAGCTGGGTTAAAAACGTTAAAAAAAAATATTGCTCGTACTTACCAGAATGCCAGGGTGAAGGATGCTCGTGATATGACAGAATAATGTCATCATTATCTGGAAACTTGACACGTTTTCTCATTTTATTTGCTTCTTGTACGTTAGTGTCATCATTATCCGTCGAGTTTTCAGATGCTTCCTCACTGACATTTTCTGTCAAAGTGGCTTCGGCAGGTTTTGGTTGATTTTCTTCCTTATCCATGCAATTTTCCGAATCGACAGCAGTACAAGTCGGAGGGCTATGTTCGCTAGAATCCATAACTTTGCCTTTTTTGTAAGTTTGTCATCAATATGTGTAATAAAACGGCGAAATCAAACAAAATTGTTCCAATATTTTTGTTGACAAAAAATCGCCATTTTCTTTTAGTATCATGTAATTTGATTGGATAAATTGAATGTCCAATCAAATACGCAGATAGATAAGAAGCCTTAAGAAATTTAATTGAAGGGCTCCGTGCAACAATGTGTTAAGTCTGAAATTGACGTTTTGAGAAAAAAGGCATTGAATGTTTTTAAATTAGTCACTTATATAAGAACTGGCAAGTAGCCAACTGATGAAATAATTATAATCACACTTATTTTTTAGTTTTATTCGAGCATATTACATGGATCATTTATCACTTGGCACTTTGCCATACACTTTAGCGAAACATGTTAAGTCGACTTAACACATTGTTGCACGGAGCCCTTCAATTTATAAAGCGGTATGAGGACTTTCCAGAAAGGGGAAGTCTCTTTTGCACCACAGTTACTCTGCCATGCATTGAACTTTATACAAAAGTTTACAGTGAAAAACATGTTTTTCTCGATATTCTCATTCGATGTTAGGCGTCATGTCACGGATTCATGCCATGAAATTGTGAGTTAATAAATACTGAACTTCTCTGGCATGCCTGTTCATTGAATGTATAATGCTATGTATATATTCACACAATTCCCATATTATTTTATACTATTTCATTGAATGAAACTGATTGAACTGATTGAATTGAAAATGTCAAAGTCACAAAAAAAACGCGGGGAATCACCTACAGCAAATTCGACAGAGCAATCAGCGACCAAACGACGACGCGAGGCGCAATATGCCCAACAAGGACTGTTGAATGCTTTGTATGCAAGAAAATACGGCATTTTCCTAGAGTATGTCGACGCAAGTTACTACAACAATAAGTATACGATTTTTTCAAGGATGATTCATCAACTGATCATTACGCGTTCTTAATGACAGATAACCGATCGATCAAAGCAAAGATTAAATTCAATCAGCCACGCCTCAACGAGAAAACATCCGAGTGAGTTACGATGTATCGATGGAATCTACGCTCGAGTCCAGCTCATTGCTTGATAAAGTACCAAACTAAAGTCCGATACATAAATACTAAGTGCAGATGCCCAGAAAGAATCAAAACTACCCAAGGGTATTACCGGTATATCCAATAACTACACAATAAAACAGCTATCAAGGTACAATAATCGAGAGCCACGACAGTATAAGGCTTACAATCAGCTGCCTAGACCGATCAACAACCACATATTTCAAAGATGTTAAGACAGAAAATGTGTCTATAACAGGGAAATTATAAATAAAATGTGAACCAACAGGCAACACTAAAATCAATGAAACTGGGATACCATCAAAACATCCAGCATCCAATGCAAAGGGGAAATACCGAGGCAGAGAGCATGCAACACAGAAGCAACAACAGTCAAGAAGGGTACTACACAGGTAAAGTCCACTACAGCCAACGATATCACGGTGGCTATCATGCTACTGTGAAAAATAAGTTCTGCCTACCCATGCGACAGATTCTGGCGACTCGTTACCCAGTTTTTACTACTTGTTACCGAGTTTTGCTGATGAATAAAAATAAATCGAGAAAAACTTTATATTTAGGTTGGATTCGGAATTTTAAATGACAAATTGAGGTTGGCCATGATATGAATATATCTAAACTTTAATTATATGAATGGATTGAAACGTTTCAACAAATTAAACAAGCATAATTATGACTTTGAATAGAAATTAAGGAAAACTCTCTAATTGATATTTAAACATAATCGTGAGCCCTGAAAAGTTAAACGATGAAAATGCGCTATAAAATACGGCTTTCTGACACATCAATGTGTATTTTGTAAGGGTTTACAAAATGCCAGAAATTATTATTTCAAAAAATGATCAGGCTACCTAATTTTGGCGATAGGTTACCATTTAGTATCGATCTTTTGCGGGGTGGTTACCCTTTAGTGAAGAGCTATCTTATACACATATGCTTATTTTACAATATTTCAAGTGTTAACTATGCCCTAACCAAAAGGCTTTTAGGCCCTTACAAATTTATTTGAGGGATATTAATTTTGGGTGTCCGTATGTCTGTCCGTCTGTCAAGTCAACTTTCCTGCTTTTGTAAACTCTAAATTTTGGGAGCTCAGAGGCATTGAGTCTATATATCGGGGCAAAATTAAGTCATTGGCATGAAGATATGTCTTTTGTAACCAAAAGTTGGTAAATTTCAAGTTGGGTATGCGCGATGCTATATTTACACTGTTAAGAAATCATATCGAGAACCGATAGGCCTTGAGACTAGGGCTGTGTCGAGTCGGGTATTTTTCTACCCGAACACCCGAAGCTAATACCCTACCCGACTCCCAACCGTAGTTCTCAGAGCATGATTTTCATGCGTTGTCTTTTATATCATGTACTCTATACGGTATTTTGTTATTTTATAATCTATTATAAGGTAAACCGACATATTGTGATCATTCTAATTCAACTGACAAAGACAAGTCTCATTGAAAACTTATGATGGCTTTTGATGACTCAATGATTTAAAACAACTTTTTAGATAACATTCATAATAGCTAAATCGTGTTTCAATTATTCCCATAATACAACAATTTGGGTACAAGAACCAAAATTCGGGTTCGAGTACCCCAGGTGATTTTCGGGTACTGACTACCCAAAATACATCTCTACTTGAGACTTGAGGTTGGACTCATGGTGTTTTGTGGTTTACCCAAACATAATAACCGAAACTGTGTTATAATTTGACAATGGATTGTCAATGGATCAAAAGACCAAACGTTCCTTTGCTATGATGGCTGGTATTGTAAAGAGGAACAAACGCACGAGGTAAAATTTGAATTACGAAACAATATGTGCGCCTTCTTAATTGTAGTTTTCGGCCCGGATCCTGTCACACATTGGTGCTTTGTCTGCAGACAATTGTGTTTGCTATTTATTTGTGATTTGTTAGCGCGACAAAATATTCCTTTATTAGAAGTTGACGATATATGTTATGCTTTATCTGAGAAAACATATTTTCCGTTATGTATCGGGTTTAAATTCAGTCTATCTGTCTAGAATGCAAGCTCGAGCCGGGGCCTTGTTTTCATAAGCCTGGTGTATTGACTGGATCCATTTACAATGGTGTGAATATAACTTTTGTGTTTTTGAAGAGAGCTTTCGTACTAAATTATGAGTAGGTACCTTAAAGCCAACATTTTCCCCATCCACTCTCCTTTTTATTGCAGATCTATCTACGTCACGCCATAGTTACGCCCCCCAAACAATTAAGCGATGTAGGAATTTGATTGGCCGAGAGGTTTTACTTCCTAGATACTTCCCCTAAACATAGAAAAATAAAATGCCTGTGATTGGTCGATCTTGAAGGTTAATGATAGTGGTATGCAAGAATGGCTTTTAGTCATTTCTGAGTTGCCCGTTTTACTTGTATATTATATTTTTTTCATCCATTCTTATCTATACTGTTTTTCTTTATTTAATGTTTTTTTTTCAAATCAACTTATTTTTGAATAGTTCTTAAGATATATTTGCATATGTAACTTTAAAAGTTTTATGTCACACACCGTCATATTTTTTTTTTTTTTACATTCAAAAGGATAATCCCATATCTTTAGACTATCATAATCAAATTAATTTGGCTAGAATTGGAACTCGGTAAATAAAATATCCGACTGCTGTACAGCGGTAGTTTCGAAAGGTAAAACGAAACTTAAAACAGCTTCAAATTATGTTGTCTAAAACGATTATACACTTTTGTGATTTAAAGAACTTGTGAAACACTATTATTAGTAATATATGTTTAATTTTCAATGACAAGGCGTCAGCTTGAAATGCTGTCTCAAGTGGGCGATAATACAAATTATATCAAATATTCTTAAAAGTACATACAAATAATAAACTCTCGCCCATGTTACTATAATACTCATTTGAAATGTGTTAAAAGTGTGACGTTAGACTAAATAACTATAATATAACCAAGCCAGAATTAAGTGTTGGGAGTTAAAATGAACTCAATCGACTACGAGTCAAACTCAAAGGTCCTGTCTTGTACTTTATTTTTAGACCCAGCCCCAAGGTTAAGGGCCGTTAAATTTGGGGTGTCCGTCTGTCATAGCTTTCTTGTACGGGCTAGACCTTTTGAACGGTAGGTCACAGAGACTTGCAGGGTGTCAAGCGCTCCTACTTTCTCCTATATTCTCCTATATTTTGGGGGTCTCCTACTTTTCTCCTATATTTTAGGGTAATCTCCTATATTCTCCTATATTTTCGTCTTCACATGATTATTTGTTATTTAAATCGCTCAAAATAGGGTTTATTTGATTATTCAAATGCATATAATGTTGATTTTTGTGGTCCTAAAAATCGTCTTTAGTAGTTTTTTTTTTCCATTTTGTTTTCACTTCTATGGAAATTTTGTTCTATATTGAATATTTATTCATTATTATGGGTTCTCTTATAAAAAAAATCGCTCGCGCCTTTCGGCGCTCGCATATTTGAAAGTTAACTTAAATTGCTGGCTTGCGTCTTCGACGCTATGATGTTATCTAATTTATTAATACTAATTATTGCTCTGGTTTGCTATGAAGTGCCAATTTAAATCTTGGATCAGGGAGAAAATCTGATGAAATCATGGAAAAATTAGGGAATCAGAAACTAACTGGTCACCCTGTACATGGTTGCATTCGGACTGCGCCCTCGAGGCGAATGATTCAGAGAAATTGACATGGGTGCCCATTCAAAAATAAGTGCTACCGCGAGGACCCAATTATTTTCTCGAGTGCTGTTTTCTGGAATAGGTGCACCCGATTATTAGGCCCCAACCCAAAAGGTTGGGGGCCTATAGGTTTGGGGTGTCCGTCCGTCTGTCTGTCTGTCCGTCTGTCTGTCTGTCTGTCTGTCTGTCTGTCCGTCATACTTTTTTGTACGGGCTAGAACTTTTGAACCATTTCGGTCAAAAACACCGGACCGGAAGTTGTCAAATTGGCAAAAATATCCGAAAATAACGGTTTTTAGCCACGGCTTGCTACCACAAGCCGTGGTTTGTGCAATCACTCTTCGTTGTTTAGTTAGTTAGTTTGAAGTGTTTAAACTTTTTTTCTTTGTACCGCTTCTTCTCTAACAGTACTGAACCGATTTTGTTCAGACTTTTTTTAGACATCCCTAGATGGTCCTTAGTATAAGTTGTGCTTAACTAAGCAATTGTGCTTATATAAGCATTTAAAAAAAATAAAAATATGTTTGGGTGATGTATGTTACATATGTGCTTTAACTTGATGTAATGGGCGATAATACAAGGTATAAGTCTAATCAAAGGATTTCGAATCCGATATTGCATTTGTGTGTTAATGTAACGCTGCAACAGCTGAAATTTTGTTATTGAAATACAGTTAATGCATGATATAATTATGATACTGATAAAGTAACGGGTATTTGATTAACTCATAGCAAAAAAGTCCTGACAATTTCCTATTTTTGAAGCTTATAAAAAAAATCAATTAATTGTGATTCAAAGTGAAGACACCAGTTTAATATAAAATAACATTTTCGGGATGTATAACCTGTACTTCCTTAATGTTTTGCACGAAATGGAGGGCTAACCCAATCAAAAAGTTAAATATATGTCCCGCGTTGTGTCTCACATGAATGTATGGCATTGTTTGGTCAACTTGTTGATAGAAATGTGTTGTATCAGAACATCAGATTGATTTGAATATATTATGATAGTGGGCAATTAAAGAACATATTTCAAATAAATAAATTGTTCTAGCATTCAGCTTTAGTGCTTCGGCTTTAAG
>LQRL01170044.1:7488-22853 GCA_001703475.1 Hydroides elegans | reverse complement strand
AATCACAATCCGTATACATAGACTCAATATAGCATTTATATAGGCACATGCTCTCAGAATAGGGGTATCCATAAAGTGTGTCTTTGGTTCTTTGTTTTGCCTCTTGGTCTGTCAGACAAGGTCTCGAGTAAGGACGCGGAAGTCGTTTGATGTGTTTCTTTGTAAGTGCGATATCAACGGTGTAACCAGGGGCAACACTGAATGAATCGATATCGATTCGTGGATATGTTTGTGGGTCATGAATGACAACCGATAGACCAATAGATGTTGAATATGTGTTGAAGTATTCATGTGGTTCCACATCCAAATAAAATTTGATATGTTGGGTTCTACCGGGATGAGTTACTTCGAGAGCCCCATGCTCTTTTATATGTAAATACGAATGGAACGTGTAGCAAATCCCAAAATCAGTCCACATTTCTGTCACATAATCCAGACAGGGTATAGCGGCATTTGAAACCATACAATGCATGAACATATTCTCAGCTTGGTGAGCAGTTTCTGAAACGACTTCATAATAATTATACTGTTCAAAATAGGTGGTATCCACTCTCCTATTTAGGTTATACACTGAATTAATCGAATAATTAAACATGCTTTCCATAATAAGTGGATATCGCTCTTCATATACTGAAAGTCTTCCCATATTCTTATTGCAAAGTGTAATTGATGGATATTGCAACCGATCTTCATAGATTACGGAAGCTTCTATCGTTGTCGGGTATGTTCGAAATAAAAGAACAGTCATAATAACGTTGTACAAAAGCGCTGCTGTTACACCTATAAGAATGATTATCCAGATAACTCGTCTTGCTATATGGTGGTTGTCGTTACAACCGTAACGTATTCCATGCAAGGTCCACTGTAGCAAGAAACTCTTGATATTTTCTTTACAATTTTCTTTTTCCTGTGCCATTTTTTGGTTGTCTTAGAAATGTTTAATGTCCGTTTTATTACAAATCTAAGCAAAATCGTCACATACAGTATCACGTCTCAGTCGTCTTTATATCCATTTCGGATTTTTATTGTACTTTTATTTCTTCAATTGAACATACTCCCCTATAATTGTTCGATGATTTTCTTTCATAGTCATTTATAAATTGCGTCAAAAGTGTTTTTTGATTGTGAGAAATATCATTATGTATACATTCATTATGAAGTATTTTTTTCTTCAATGATTGATAAACATTATAGTTTATTATCAAATAATTGGGAAACGCCGGAGGCAAAATACAATTGGAACATATGCTCTTCCCAGGCTATATTGAGCTGTATTAGTTTCCAGACTTAATTGTAATCAAACACGCTAACGATATTAGCTTTGTTTCAAAAGAAACTTTAGCATCCATTAGAAGCAGCACAATACAATCATAATTTTCCAGATTCTCATGATTGATGTTGTGTCTTATTACAGACAAAAATGAAATAATCGATAGATCTAACATAAAATAACCATTGTCTCATTACAGACAAAAGCAAAGAATTGGAACTATGAAATAATCATGCAGCAACGTTCATACATTGCCTCATAACAGACAAAAATATGTCGAAAAAAAATAATCGCAACTATAATTTACCAAACAACAAATAAACATATATAATTTGATCCTTAAATTGATCCAACTTTTCGAGACGTAGCGTAGATAATCGAAACTAACAAATAACAAAGAATCGACTTTCATATATCGCCTCTCTTTCCCCAATTCACAAATCACCGAGTTCAAGTTGATCAGCCACGCGCCATGGGTCCTGAAACTGGTCCAGCTTTTCGAGACGCAGCGAAAATAATCGAAACTATCAAATAACCAAGCAGCAGCATTCACATATCGTATCCTTTCTCACCAACAGGTCACCGAGTTCAAGCTGATCAACCATTCTCCATGGGTGCTCAAGCTGATCCAACTGTTCGAAACCCAACGTGTCCGTCACGGTATGATGACCTTGGGACCATCCGGAACCGGAAAGACCAACTGCATCCACGTGCTCATGAAGGCCATGACCGACTGTGGTGAACCCCATAGGTGCGTATTTAAAGGAAACCCATTAGTTTGACCAGTTTAAAAATCAAGTGATGTTGTTATTTGGAGAAGTGTTTTTTAATTTGTTGCTGTCTTTTAAATAACCAACGTTCGACAAATTATATTTATATTTTATCTTTTTAATTCTATTTATTTATCTATTTAATTATGAAACATTGATAATATTCTTGATGTGATATATATTTATGTGAATAAAACGCCTTGTAAGATCACAAGTAATTCTCACATTTGTTGTATAAATAAAAGGTCCTTCTATGGCTATATTTCGACTTAATTTCGTAAAGCAAAACCCTTTATATCACAACTAACACATATGGTATAAACCATACATATAAATGTTTCTCTAAAGGGAGATGAGAATGAACCCGAAGGCCATCACGGCCCCTCAAATGTTCGGTCGACTCGATGTGGCCACCAACGATTGGACGGACGGTATCTTCTCCACGCTCTGGAGAAGGACCCATAAGAAGAAGAAGGTGAAGTGTGAATTAGAAGCTTATACTTTGCAGCAATTTAGCCATATTTAAATTTTCGATCGTGATAGATAAATGAAAAAAAAAAGCGAATTGTTTATGAACTGATCTGTAGATATTATCATCGTTCATGTACATTGAGTGGAAATTAAAGAAAATAAGTTTGATTAATAAAAGATTACAAATATAATCAAATAGTGACTAAATAAACTTATCCAGCTTAGTTTGAATGTAAATCTGCCCTTTATTTGGGGAATTAACATACGGTATACAGGTACGTGTATACATAGACATAACACATATATTTTGATGAAACGATTTCAAATTGTTTCACAATTTTCCCTCTATTTCATACCCATAGAACGAGCACGTGTGGCTGTTGTTGGACGGTCCCGTCGACGCCATTTGGATCGAGAACTTGAACTCTGTGCTCGACGACAACAAGACTCTGACATTGGCTAACGGTGATCGTATCCCCATGGCGCCTGACTCAAAGATTATCTTCGAGGTAAATCATCGATTATGATACGATTAAGTTTGCTTGAATTATAGACCAAAAGGAAAAGGGATGAAATCTTAAATTCATAAGAAATTGCCAGTTAAGATAGCACATAGTCGATGGTGCTCTACCTCTTTTGTACACTTTGTAATAATTGATTTTTGTGTATTTTATATCAGATTTCTAACGATAGACGCTACACATTTTTTTTCGAATTTTACCAACGCCTCAAATCAAATCATTCATATATTAAAATACATATAAAACACTATGTATTTATACAAATCTTACCCATTGTAGGTGCACAACATCGACAACGCCTCTCCCGCCACCGTCTCGCGTAACGGCATGGTGTTCATGTCCAGTTCCATCATGAACTGGGACCCCATCATCAGCGGCTGGGTCCTGTCGGAAGTGCCCTCCCAATTCCACGACACCGTCTACTCCACGTTCCAGAGCATCTGGGTGGACGCCTACATGTTCATTACCACTAAGCTCTTCCCGAAGATGCTGATGCTGGAGTGTATGTATGTGAGGCAGGCGCTGGATATATTGAGGGGCTTGGTGCCCACTGGGGATGAGATTAAAGATTTGAAGCATGATACACTGAAGAAGTATATTGTGTTTTCCGTGATGTTCTCGATTGGTGCGCTGCTCGAGTTGGATGACAGGAAGAAGGTATGTGGAAAAAAAATATATATATATATATATATACAATCAGTAAAATATGGATTTTGAGGGGGTTGATTCAGGACGCAATCGTTTGATATTGGGTAATTTAAGCTTACCTTGAAGTTTTATTGTTATATTGGTTCATGTTCATGTTCAAATAGAACAATGAGAATGGACTGTAATGTATTCAGTTTTTGTGTTTTAAGATAATATTTAATTTCAAATACAATCACAAAATAAGGTCAAATTTAATTTTTCAATCACTCTAAAGTACTACAATGATTATTGTTAAATTGTTAGCCAATACTTGTATTAACAACCAATCATGTTTTAACAGTTGCAAGAATTCATGATCGGTCACGAATCCGGCCTCCCTCTGCCCCCAATGGAAGGTGACAACACCATGTATGAATACGTGCCCAATTCCACGGGCGAATGGGACCACTGGGACTCACGTGTGCCGGAGTACAAGTACCCCACCGACAGCATTCCCGACTACCTGCAAATTCTCGTGCCCAACGTGGACAACGTGAGAACGGATTTCCTCATTAGGTGTATCGCTAAGCAGGGCAAGGCGGTGCTGCTCATTGGTGAACAGGTAGGTTTATCATTCTAACAACGGAAAAGAACACCTTAAAATTGAAACAGCATATAACGGTTATTTTTTATTATGTTTTGATTCTATTTTGAAGTCAGGTTCTGATGTAATTGTGAAGTCAGCGCTTGCACCAAAGCTGGTTTGCGCTGAATTGTAGAAAACAATGCTTTGGATATGCTACAAAAATGTATCTCGTTGGATAATTCACTAAAATTGATATGATACCTAAGAGTAGCAAATGTACATGTACTGTATATAGCATTTGAACCAGAGAAAACATTAATTCAATTGAGTAAATGATACCAATGTTTGACTTTCAGGGTTCGGCCAAGACCGTCATGATCCAGGGCTACTGTGGCAAGTACGATCCCGAAGCTCACATGTTCAAGAGCTTCAACTTCTCAAGCGCCTCCACGCCCCTCCTCTTCCAGGTAATATTAACATAACCAAAGAAAATCAAATGTTGTTCCATTCTTATATTTTTGTGGATACATAC
Source organism: Hydroides elegans (assembly GCA_001703475.1). Lineage (NCBI taxonomy): Eukaryota > Metazoa > Annelida > Polychaeta > Sabellida > Serpulidae > Hydroides > Hydroides elegans. Next base: position 18,076 of record LQRL01170044.1, on the reverse strand, counting down.
AATGTTAATTTTCTAGGGACTTTGAAAATGCAATAAGGATGCATCACGACAGTTTTGGTCAAGATTGATATTCAAGTAATAAAAGTAAGAAAAACAAGTAAGAAATAAAAGCATTAAAAAAATGAATGTAAGAAATAAAAGAAAGAAATGTTGAGTCAACCTTTTTTTTCTGAGAAAAAAAAATGAATGAGGATAGATATGATTTTAAAACAACGAATTGTTCCCTTCTACAGAGGACGATTGAGAGCTACGTAGACAAGCGCATGGGTACGACATATGGTCCACCGGCCGGCAAGAAAATGACCGTCTTCATTGACGACATCAACATGCCCATCATCAACGAATGGGGAGATCAGGTTCATTTTGTGGCTAACATTTAATTGAAAATAAAATCCTTTTGTATTTAATCTGTATGCGAATACTGATTTTGGTATAGCTATATTTCTGAGAATCATATCATTGCACATTAGGCCTAAAAACACGAAGTATTCACAAGTATTCCCGAAACCGTTTATTTGTACTTAAGCGGTTTCATTTTTTAAAAAAGACGCAATATCTATCAGTGACAACATTAATCACATTATCAATTAATATTTTTTTAATCGATAGATAAACGCTTTTTACCACCCCTTTCACTCTTGTCATAAATATATTTTGATTTAAAAATCCTCTTGTACACTATATAAACCAAAAACCCCTTCTTTACCAATAGGTCACCAACGAGATCACACGCCAGATGCTCGAACAGAAGGGCTTCTACAATTTAGAAAAACCCGGTGAGTTCACCAACATTGTCGACATCCAGATGATGGGCGCCATGATCCACCCTGGCGGCGGCCGAAATGATATTCCAGAGAGACTCAAGAGGCAGTTCAATATCTTCAATTGCACGCTGCCGTCCAATGCGTCTATTGATAAGATCTTCAGGACGATCGGTACTGGATACTTCATCTCGGTAAGGATACGAAAGACATACTTTATATTTTTATTGATTTAATGGCATATCTTATTGATATCTTAAAGTTAAACAGGTGTTTTCACAATTTAATGTTACCAAAATTATGCGAAGACAAATATAATGACCGCCTGATATGTGTCCTGTTACATTTCACCTCAAAACACACCGAACAGTTGAATTGATTCCATCATAATCACATTCGACCTGAAACATAAATCATTTGTCACAATTAAAACCTCATTTTCTCAAAAACTCACAAAAATGTCCAATGTTGACAAATTATATGATATACCATAAGATAAACATTTACGTATAATTATATTTTCTCCCTAAATAGGAGCGTGGATTCCCCGAGGAAGTCGTGAAGACGATCCCAAGCCTCGTTTTGGCCACGCGCAAGTGCTGGCAGAAGGTCAAGATCAAGATGTTGCCCACGCCCGCCAAGTTCCACTACGTCTTCAACTTGAGAGATTTGTCCAGGATCTGGCAGGTACGGTCCGGTCGATCATTCAAAAACAAATATTCGACATGTTAATCGGAATATGCTGAATGAAAGTGGCGATTTATATGCCGTATATTAGTGGCAAAACGTTTTTTAATGCTAAAACAATAAGATAAAAATTGCAGTGGGCGCTTTGGTTGGCAGGACATATTTATAATGTGGGCTTTACCACCAAATCGCGTAAAATTGTTTAAAAAAATGTTCATCGTAATACCCAATGATGAATTTAAGGGCAATGCTACACACATACAGTTTAATAATTAGCCGTATTTCTCAAGCCCTTTCAAAAAATCAACAACAATGTTCTCTCTCCCACAGGGCATGCTGGTGTGTACTCAAGAGGTGTGCACGAGTACCAAGACCCTGATGTCGCTGTGGAAACACGAGTGCACACGTGTCATCGCTGATCGGTTCACAACTTTCGACGACAAGGAGTGGTTCGAAAAGGCCATCGTACAGGTAAGGAAAATAAAAATTGGTTAGAAATAATAATAATTTATTGTTTTTCAGTATTTTTTTTTAATGTTTCATTTAAGTAAACGATTTAATTTTTTTGTGAAAAAAAATCTACATCTAAAAATCTACATAAAAATCTACTTCGTTTTAAAGTGTTCAAATCAGGAGGTTATAAATTTCATTGCAATTAAATAACTTGGCGCTGTGTAATTAAGTGGTATGTCTACGAAACTGTGTGAATCAATGCGAACTTACGCATTCATGGAATCGTGGCGTGTACATGTCTCTAAACAGCTATTTTCTATCCCTTCTACAGACGGCCCAAGAAGAATGTGGCCAGGCTCTTGCCGATGAGATGGAACTTGAGCCTTACTTCGTTGACTTCCTTCGTGAAGCGCCCGAGCCTACAGGTACAATCAGATGATACGAAGGCTAATTAATTAGTGAGAAAAGTGTTCACATGCAGTCGTTTGAAATGATATTTGAAGGAAACAAAATGTAGTTTAATTGTATAATTTCGAAAATGAAAAATATTGATATCTATGTGCCGATTTCAGAGCAAGACATATTGGATGATTCGTGTATTTTTTACCAGTAAAGAAGTAGTACCGGTTGAAAACATAAGCCGGTGACCGTGCCATTCATAGCACTAGCTAGAAATTTAGGAAATGCTCAACAACATCTTATAACTATGTGTGATATGTTTTGTTAAGTTTTGCTAAAACCGGGGAAACATGGGAAAGGTGAAAATGAATGTATCAATGTTAATAGTTTTAGTGTAGTTAGTTCCTTACCCGGTAGTTGTAAATCATGGATTATCTCATGATTATTCCGGACTTAGTTATACGTTTGATTATGTTAGCGTCGATGTTATTTGTTAGGAAAAGGTTTTTCTGTAATTGTTTAGTGATCATAGCGATTCAAACATGAAAATGGAAACAAAATACTCTATTGTATTATGAATTATTAAGCAACGAGAGATTTTCTAATGAAACAATGAATGCTTCTTCAAAAATAAATAACTAACTTTATCCAGGACACTGAAGAAGTAAAACGCCGGACCAACGAAATATTAAAGAGCTACACCAAAGTAACGCAATTTAACAATGTACATGTATTCCCATTGGACAACTTTTTGCACTAATATGGTACTATATTATATTAACATTGGACTACTTTTCAACAGGTGAAGAGGGCGACGACGCTGACCTGGATGCACCCAAGGTTTACGAGAACATTCCTGATTTGGCGACGCTGGCCGAGAGACTCGCCTCTTACCAGCAAATGTACAACGAAACCGTGCGCGGTGGCCAGATGGACTTGGTGTTCTTCAAAGTAAGCTATAGCTCGAATTGTCGGGTCTCAAACTTTATTGTGTTGTTGATATCCGGCTTAGACATGCAGTCTCTCAATTACATGTATATGCAATCATGTGTCTACTATAGAAACGCGTATGCTTGTAAACTGCCAACTTTACTTGTAATTTGCCGAGGTTTTAAAATAACCTCTACAAACATTACTTCACTAATTGTATATAGAGTTACAATTAAATTACTCTATTTCGTATCAAACATAACGTTTTATTCAGGATGCCATGACAAACTTGGTGAAGATCTCCCGCATCATTCGTACACCGAAGGGCCATGCCCTGTTGGTCGGTGTCGGTGGTTCCGGCAAACAGTCCCTCACGCGTCTAGCCTCGTTTATCGCTGGATACAAGACTTTCCAGATCACACTCACAAGGTAGAGATATTAACTGCTCCTAGACTTAAGTTGTCAATTATATTCAGTGTCATATGTCAAGCCAAGATTCTCTAAATAAATATATACGTGAATTCATATTTATTGCAATATGTGTTTGCCCAAAGCATGCGTTAATATCTCATCTTTCGTAAAATTCGGCGAAAAATTTTATAACGCCATGTACCTATTTGATAAATCATGCTCAAATCACCCACTTCATCCATCTGTTACCCTTCAGGTCATACAACGTGTCCAACTTGATGGACGACTTGAAGGTGCTCTTCCGCACCGCTGGTTCCGAGGGCAAAGGAATCACGTTCATCTTCACGGACAACGAGATCAAGGACGAGGGCTTCCTCGAGTACATGAACAACGTGCTCAGCTCCGGCGAGGTACGGTGTTATGCTTTCTTAATGCTTTGACAACATTTAATGGATGCTCTCACTGGCATATTTTCATATGTATGATCAATTCTATTCATCAGTTTAATTGTTCAGCTCAATGGGACAATAGAAGTCATGTATCGAGTTTTTTTTTTGTAAAAAGAATATCTGTATCAATACCGTAAGCTGCTTAAGCTCAATAAAGCTTAATAAATCTACTCTACATAATCAATGAAATCAAGTTCAAACTTCAAACAACAAAAGAACATTTGTATTGTATTCTATCAAGTCTTTAAAACAATATATTCTATCATCAACCAGGTCTCGAACTTGTTCGCCCGTGACGAGATGGACGAGATGTTAAACGAGCTGATCCCCGTCATGAAGAAGGATCAACCAAGGCGCCCGCCATCTTTGGAGAACCTGTACGACTACTACATGTCACGTGTCAAGAACAACTTGCACGTGGCGCTCTGCTTCTCACCTGTAAGTTGCCTCATTACCACTTAATGAGTAATTTAAATATCTTTATAAAAGATCACATGGAGTTGTTATTAGCCTATTTTCAAATTTTAGATACACGACAAATGCATGTTAGATCAATTTGTACATATCTAATACATACCGAATGTGTTACAAAATTCGAACTACGTGTATGCGTTGTTTGGAATATATTCGACCAGGACTGATGTCAATACACTTGTTTTTCCTCATTTGAATGATTAACAGGCATACACTTGCATGCATATATGCATATACATGTGTATGATTTCGTGTATCATTATGTCAAAGCTACATACTTATGCTAACGTTTTACCCTTTCTTCTGTTTATAGGTTGGCGAGAAGTTCCGCGGCCGCTCCCTCAAGTTCCCGGGTCTCATTTCCGGTTGCACCATGGATTGGTTCCAGCGCTGGCCCAAGGACGCCCTGGTGGCCGTTTCCAACCACTTCCTGAGCGACTTCCCCATTGAGGGCACGCCCCAGGTCAAGCAGGCTGTTATCAACACCATGGGATTCTTCCAGGTATGTAGATCTAGTCGGTTTTTATTAGCTTTAGGCAAGCCTTAGAGTAGAAACTGCTAAAACCTGATTCAACCTTTTACTCAAGTATGATTTTCAGAATATTGATACGTATGCAAACGGCCACTGTGAGCTAGAATGTCGGAAGGTACATTGTAATCGAGGTTTTATACCAATATTTGATCATCATTTGGATCAAACGTTCTGAAGAAAGAGTTCCATTCATATACATTGTACCTCTATAGAATAGGGCTTAAAGGGACCTTTCACAGATCATTCTCATAAACATATTTGTACTTTGATCAAACTGAACATTCCAAAACGTATTTCGCAGGACATGGTTGCCGAGAACTGCATGGAGTACTTCCAGCGCTACCGTCGCCAGACGCACGTGACCCCGATGTCCTACTTGTCCTTCTTGAACGGCTACAAGAAAATCTACTCGCTGAAGCGCGACGAGATTGGTGTGCTGGCAGACAGGATGAACACAGGTCTGTAAAAGGGCGATCATTGTAAATGTGTATTATTGAGATTAACATTTGCAATTCCAACGCAGTTTGATACTATATTCCATGCTTACTTTTATAACTTTTATTGAGTTGATACTATATGTCGTATGTTTATGAATAGTGAAACATCATTAATATCTATGCGATCTCATATTTTCAAATTTGTAATTTTTTAAACAAAAATTATTTTTTGTCAATAGAGGACAAAATAATGCCTTAAATCTTCATATGGAACATTGTTTAAAATAAAGAGACATCTAGCCACTTTGTACTGAAATCTTGGGCGATTACGCATCCCCTAACCACCCATATTGTCTCATGATTCCAGGTCTGAACAAGCTGATCGAGGCCACCGAATCTGTGAACGAGCTGAGCAAAGAGCTGGTTGTCAAGGAGAAGGAATTGGCGGTTGCTAACAAGGCTGCCGAGAAGGTGCTGGCCGAAGTGACAGTATCAGCTACGGCTGCTGAAAAGGTAGCGTTTGGATTTTTGGATAATTTGTTTTTGATCGATCACATAAATATATAGGCTACACAAAGAAATGATATTTGAAAAGCGGGACTTGACATTGATTGCATGTGTCTGTGGCCATATGCATAAAAAATAAGTTTAAACTTAAATCTCATTTAAGTTTAATATTGAACTTATATATAAGTTTAAACTTAAATGTGCAGCTTCCATATGCATAAAATAAGTTTAAACTTATATTAAACTTAAATCTCCATTTAAGTTCAATAATTTAAGTTTAATACGGACCTTACTTAAATTTTAAGTTTAATATTCTTTCGTCGATTTTAGCATTAAATTGTATAATTTCGGATGTTTGAAGATGTTTTGATGAAATATGACTAAAACAACTCACCAGGCATGTTTAATAATGGATTTCAACGCATTTTGAGGAAAATCATCATACTTTGATATTTTGTAAAATTGCTTAAAAAGTATTGTTTCAGGCCGTTTAGACTAGTATTTTGGTATTTTAAACATTTAGAAACTATTTAAAATGTTTTTCGTAAGTTTTTAGAAACCCAGCTATATCTCCGCTTCAACAGATAAAAATGCCTTTGTCATTCTTATGACAATTTCCTGTTAAACTTAAATTTAGCCAATCAAAATACACAAGACAGTTGATATTGAACTTAAATATAAGTTTACCTACTTACGTAAGTTTAATGTTATGCATACATTTAAGTTTACCTACTTACGTAAGTAGGTAAACTTATATTTAAGTTTAATCTTATATTTAAGTTCAATCCTCTTTATGCATATGGGCCCTGGTATAAATTTACATATTTCGTATTTCGATTACCGAAATAGGCCTATATTTTTTGACATGGTAATTAAATGGTGCATATTGATATACATTACATTTTGATTCATTAACCCAAATCTTGATTTTATGTACAACAAACAGCTCATGTTTCTCTTAATGACAAACAGGTCAAGGCTCAAGTGCAAAAGGTCAAGGACAAAGCGCAAAAGATCGTCGACGAAATCACAGTTGACAAGGTGAAGGCTGAAGGAAAACTCGAAAAGGCTAAGCCGGCCCTTGCTGAGGCCGAGGCTGCTTTGGAGACCATCAAACCGGCGCATATTGCCACTGGTAACGGCGGATTCTTCTTTTGGTGTAGCACAATTTCAAACTAACCATACAATATCAATTTGATATAATTATACAAATTTAATGTAACGAGATTTTAAGGGTTGTCAAAATGTAAGTCGATCTGATTATTTGTGATGAAACAGTTAAAAATGTGTCGCATTTGCTATTTTAAATGACATTATTTTTTATTTGATAAATTTTGAAAATAAAGTCAATGCACAAGTATATAAAAACTGTCATATAGATATCAAACTTTAGGACTGTTCACGATACATATTGAAACAAATTCTCACTTGTATTACAGTGCGTAAGCTGGGTAAGCCTCCTCACTTGATCATGCGTATTATGGACTGCGTCTTGCTGCTCTTCCAACGTCGAGTGGAGAGTGTCACCCCTGATCCAGAAAAGGAATGTCCCAAGCCGTCTTGGGGCGAGGCGCTTAAACTGATGAGCGCATCCAACTTCCTGTCTGGATTGCTGACTTTCCCCAAGGTGCGTATGGCATAAAAGTATTTATATATTGAATTAATAAGAATGCTTTGTGGGTTATAATACATGTTGGCCTATTAAAATTTATTTCTTACCTTAACGCAACAACTTCTATGCTCATCCCCCTCTCGCAACAAACATTATTTAGAATTTTAAAGAAATAGAATAGGTTCCTTGCTTAAAGATACATGTACGTATATTAGTTTGTTTGATTGAGAGACGTTTTTGCCCATATGTAAAAAAAAAATACCAAGCACACACACATTATCAAATCAGTTATGCAACATTCTTTATTTCGTGCACTTACAGGACACCATCAACGAGGAGACAGTTGAGTTGCTGCAGCCTTACCTCCAAATGGAAGACTACACTTTGGCCAGTGCCAAGAAATCCTGTGGTGACGTCGCCGGTAAGTCTTATTTTATAGATAAAAAGTCTAACATGCTTCAATCGCTTTTATTATGAAACCGCTTTTTGCGGTAATTAAAGTGTATGGGGATCATTTGCTCCTAAAACGTGATGTAAATTTACATTTTGAGCTACATGTATGTATGCATGTCGTAGTTAAGGATAATGCATATTATCCACATTATTAATCATGGACCTCCTTTGGTATATTATGAAAAATAAACATATTATAAGCTCCCCACCTCCTTCGGTTTCCGTCCAAATAAACCCCTTTATATTGTTATCTTCATGACAGGTCTGCAATCGTGGACCTCGGCTATGGCCACCTTCTTCGGCATCAACAAAGAGGTGTTGCCGCTCAAGGCCAACTTGGCCGTACAGGAAGCCAAGTACAACGTGGCCATGACCGATCTCAACAACGCGCAGGCGCAGCTCGATGAAAAGGAGGCTGAACTCGCCGTGGTATGTTTGGAGTTTGTGTTGAGTTAAGATTGACAAAAAATATGTTGAGGATTTGTATGGGTGGTAGAAGATAAATTAAGTACAAGTATTTTATTATACTTGTAGTATCTCTTGTCTTTAGCATAAAAAGCAACCAGCGATAATTTTGAACATAGATATACATTAATCATAGAAAATTGAAGATTTGTTATCAAACCAACTTAAAAATATGCAATCACATATAATTCAAAAAGAATACGTGTTATGACCTGCGGCACTACATAACCCATTCTTAATTTCTTCCAAACTCCAATAGGTGCAAGCCCAATATGACAAAGCCATGCTCGAGAAACAAACCCTTTTGGACGACGCCGAATCGTGTCGTCGCAAGATGAACAACGCCACCGCCCTGATCGACGGTCTCGCGGGCGAGAGGGTGCGTTGGACCGAGGCGAGCAAGAACTTCGCGTCGCAGATCCATAGGCTTGTTGGTGATGTGTTGCTGGCCTGTGGTTTCTTGTCGTATAGCGGACCTTTTAATCAGGACTTCAGGACGCTGATTATGAAGGGCTGGAAGAAGGAGCTGATTAGCAATAAGATTCCGTTCAGTGATGTAAGTATGATAAGGGATTAAAAAAAAGAATGTCAAAACTTCGTGGCATATTTAACTGTTGCTTAAACTTTCACGTGTTACCTAATATATTTTTGCTATGCAATTAATATTTTGACCAAACATCTTACTTGGATATCCATTGCACTTGCATTATTTCTTTAAATGTCAAAGTTAATATATCAATTGAAAACCATCATATTTTTATTTCTCAGGATATCAACATCATTTCGATGTTGGTCGACCCCGCCACAATTGGCGAATGGAATCTCCAGGGCTTGCCCAGTGACGATCTGTCCATTCAGAACGGTCTGATTGTCACAAAGGCGTCGCGTTTCCCGCTCCTCATCGATCCACAGGGCCAGGGCAAAGCCTGGATCAAGAACAGGGAGGCTGACAACGAGATGCAGGTATGGTGATGCGATTTACTGATTGTAGTATCAAAGCATTGTTCTTTGAAAATTGTTTAATTGCAGATAAAACGTATTAACTATGTGATCGATGTAATAAAAACGAAAATACAATTTTAAGAATGAAAGTTTGAAAGTGTTTCAAAACGCGATGCGAACCTTGTAAATTTCAAACAAAACTTAATTATACAAAACACTTTTCGTCACATGGAAATGTGCTATAAGAAATATACAATTAAATTTCGAACGAAAATGATGCAACTTTTAAAAAACCATCCACTCACCCTTAAAACCCCTCTTTGCCACAGGTTACTGCCTTGAACCACAAGTACTTCCGAACCCACTTGGAGGACTGTCTGTCACTCGGCAGACCTCTCATGATTGAAGATGTAGGCGAGGAGCTCGACCCAGCTCTCGACAATGTGCTCGAGAGGAACTACATCAAGTCAGGTAAGGAGGGATATCAATGCGCCATTATACTTTTGAACGAATGATGTCATAGGAGTTGGTGTAAGGGTTTATATCAGTGTATGCAAAGTCATACATCTAATTAGTTTCAATAAACAAGGGAAGAGCAAACAACAAATTTTGAAATATATTGAATATTTCAAAAATCAATTTAGAACGGCATGATTAAAAGTGTTAAGTAACCACGATGATTGAATAAAGCTTACCTTCAAGTCATTGTAACATAAATTTTGTTTAAAGATTCTTAACAATATTTTGCATTTAATTCAATGTCCGTTTCGTCCTTCCCCCTTCCAGGTTCCACATTCAAGGTCAAGGTCGGCGACAAAGAGTGCGACGTGATGGATGGCTTCCGCCTGTACATTACCACCAAGTTGTCGAACCCCGCCTACACGCCCGAGATTTCGGCCAGGACATCCATTATCGATTTCACTGTCACCATGAAGGGTCTCGAGGATCAGCTGCTGGCTATTGTCATCCTCACTGAGAAGAAGGTACGGGAAACGTTCATGAATAATTAATGTATAAACATATATTTTCTATCTCAAAAGTTAAATAGATAGAGCTTTGACAAGATTGATTTGTAG